>JANIJG010016804.1:0-40840 GCA_024611175.1 Megaceryle torquata
CCCCCAGTGTGGTACACAAGATCCAGCAGTGGCCTTGGTCTGCACACCAACCCTTGGTAGTAACTCTGAACATGGGGTGTTCTCACTGCCAGCAGCAGCCACTGTCTGTGAAAACAGGCTGCTAAATTCAGAAAGTTCTGTTAGTTAGAACTACTGAACTGAAAAGTAAAATCACTGAACAGAATTAGTTCTGTTTTCACTCAAACCAGGACAACCAGAACTGTTACTAATGTGATGTTGCTCTAGAGCCTGGGACTACTTCCTGTAGAAATTTGCCCTTTTCATGCAAAGATTGTCCTTCTCTATTTGAAAGCATTGCTTCCTGCATGATAATTTGAAAGTCTTCTAATGATGTATTCCCTTAATTTCTCATAATAAGGTGGTGATTTCCAGCCACAAAAAAAAAAAAAACAAAAACCAAAACCAAACCCCAAAAAAAACCACCAAAAAACCAACAAAGTCAGTAGAATACCCTATTTTAATTCCTGTAGATCCTTTTTCAGTCTTTCCAAAAGTGATTTTTGACTTATACTGTTTCTGAATTTTACTGAAACAATCAATTCTTATTTATTTTCAGTTTACTTCATCAGTTAATGAAAATTGCTACCTCATCAGCTTTTACCTTTTACTCTTTTTAAAATAATATATATCTTTCAGCGACTGTGTTTGAGGCAAGATTACCATTCCCATGTGTTTCTATTGTTCTTGTAATATCCTTTTCTTTTGTTCTGCATGAGAGATTCTGCTTCCTTTATCTATCTGGTCTTACTGCACAACATTTCTCTTGATTTTCTTTGTTTTAATCCAGTTTTAAATAGTAAATTTCATTAAATGTATCACATGAACATTTATTCCTCTCTTCAGTATTATTCCCGTATTCTCTTGCTGCCTATTCCTATTCCCCTTCCGTGTCCTATTAACCATTGCAATAATCTCATTTATCTGACTTTCCTTTTTTCCTTGTGTTAGAATCAGGCATGGAGATTGAGTCTCTCAACCCTGTTGCCTCTATTTCTGATTTAAAGCTTTTATCAGTCATTAGACCACAATCTTTGGAGTTTTCCCCAGGAAGTCCACTCCCAAGAGCAGTCCTCACCCTGTGAAACCCTTTTGGGGGTCATACATCCCAGAACCTTGTTCATAGCACTGGCCCATGAGCCATCAGTTTATCTGACCTCTTGAGTCACACCTATGTTCTTTGCCTACTGAAGGGCACCTGTAACTTCATTCATTTCTTCATTTTCACCTGTTAGTCTACCCTGATAACCTCAAATGTGATTATGGCAATGTCATCTGGCCCACCATGAAGAACAGACAGTGGATTTTTGTTCTTTCAAATCAGGATCTTTTCTGGTCCTTGCTCCTAGCTGCTAGTACCCATTCTCTTGTCTAAATCTGATTTTGACAACAGTGTCCCCAGTTACTCTTAATAAAACTCACTGGTCACAAAGACTTTCCTCTTCTTTATGTGAGCAAAAATGCCTGCAGAGTCCTCTGGCTTTTCATTTTTCATCCTATGAACATTCCTTGTTCTTTCTTTGACTGATGCTTCTTTCTGTCTTCTGTTGGGACTGAATCCCTTTTTTGTTCTCTCATAGTTTGTCTACTTATACTCTCCTTTTTTTCCACTGAAGAAAACCTGTGTTTCTTTTTGCTTCTCTATTAGCTGATAATTTTCTGGTTTTCTTCCTCTGTTGCACCTTCCACATGCACCATCATCTGGTGATCTGCCCTCTGAGTATCTGGCTCAGAAGTTATCTAGAGCTTGGCATGTCTTTTCTCCATCACTTGTTTAAATACCCTTCCAAGATCCACCCACATCTCAATAGCACAATTCCTAGCTGCTTGAGTTTTGGAAAATTGTATTTACATTCTCTTCCTCTTAGCACAAACCAAAACTGCATCACCTCTACAACCATTGCAAGATATCTGTCAGTGGGGCTGCAGATGTGAAGCCAAGGGCAAAGCTGGACTATGCAGTTGGGAGTGCACTTAAGAGCTGTGTTGATGAGTGGGCTGCAGGAGAGTCTTGTGCACTCTCCCTTTGCTGTGTTAATTGTTTCAGTGCTAGCATGGATAAAAAGAAGTAAAAGTGTATTTTAGACACTAAATCAAGCAAATGTGTTATATGCATAGTTCAGGAATAAAAAAATCTTGTAATATATATAGAAAATGTTTTCAAAACCATTCCATTTATTGCTGTTTTAGGGTATAAATTATTTTGTGGATTTGGGTTCTTCTCTGTTATTAAACACATCTGCTTGATTCTAAAAAGTCTGGTTTTGATTCCTCTGATTCTATTATGTGTTGTCTGCATCACCACAGTCCATTGCACAGGAGTTAGGTCTCATGTCTGAAACATGCAGTTATGACTTTGGGTAAGAGTAGCAGTGGATCCTGCTCCCATTATGTGCTTCCCTGAAAGTGAAACAACACACAGAAGAAATACTGACAGGAGGCATACATGCAAGTGAACTGATTAGTGGGACGTAATAATAAGACTAATTATTATTATGATATTACCACTTTTCAGGTTGTTTCAAGAGTGAGATATTTAAGTGACAGTGTCAAAATATTGACAGTGTTACATTCATCCCAGCCTGAGAAGAATCAGCAAAATGTTGCTCAACTTTTTTCCTTAATTTTTTTTTTTTCCTTTTCTTTTTTCTTTCCAGCATTTTTTCTTTCCTCCTTCTTCCTCCCTCCACTCTCTTACTCCCTAGTTGCAGTATTAAGTAGTTTGGTTGTTTGGGACTTATTTTCTCTTATGTTTCTACTTGTGCCTGTCTGTGTTTTTAAGAAACTTTAAAGGAACACAAAAGGATTTTGTAAGGGAAGTATTTGAAGAGGGCTATGTCAAATTAAATAAAGACCATTGTTAAATGTTTTTCCTTTGGTATAGTTTCAGTTTTGAAGAGAATCTAAATTTAGACTCTGAGAAGTAGGTATGGCTTCATGTGGCATATTGAATCCTACATTTTGAAGAAAGATTTGCATTGAGGAACTGGCCAAAACTGCTTTTAGAAAAATCCTGTGTGCTTTGTTTCCATTCTCTGAGAAATAAGTTTGTTTTTTTGTTGTGATTTGTCATGGTGCTTACCGTTAAAGTATGGGAAAGGATACGCCAAATGACACCTCTAGTCAAGCAACTTTTCCTGGTGTGTTCTGGTAATGATCCCAAGCCAGGTGAAATGTATATACAATGGAAAGCTATTTTTGTTCAAGTAAGGATAAGGGTGGTCTGGAATTGAGATACCTGTAATAGTCACATGGTACTCTCATTCAATGTCTCTTGGTGCCTGGGCCCAGTGGTGAACCAAGACCTCTGGAGGTTGCTGCCATTAAAGGAAGAAACTAATGGGAATTGTAATATTTTAGGCAAACTGTCTACTTACACAGAAACCAGCATGTCTTGCTCAAAAGCCAAATAACAGGAGAGGACATCTAAGTGCTGGGTCTTGCACTTGGGTCACAACAGTCCCGTGCAATGTTACAGGTTTGGGTTAGAGTGGCTGGAAAGCTGCGTGGCAGAGAAGGACCTGGGGTGTTGGTCAACAGCCACCTGAAGATAAACCAGCAGTGTGCCCAGGTGGCCAAGAAGTCCAGCAGCATCCTGGTTTGTATCTCAAATAGTCTTGCCAGCAGGACTAGGGAAGTGATTGTCCCCCTGTTCTCAGCACTGGTGAGGTCACACCTCAAATAACATGTTCAATTTGAGAAAGATATTGAGGTGTTGACATGTGTCTAAAGAAGGGCAACAAAACTGGTGAAGGGTCTAGAGAACAAGTCTTATGAGGAGTGGCTGAGGGAACTGAGTTTATTTAGCCTGGAGAAAAGGAGGCTGAGGGGAGACCTTATTGCTCTCTATGACTATCTGAAAGGAGGTTGTAGCAAGGTGGGCAATGGTCTCTTTTCCCAGGTAACAGTTGATAGGATGAGAGGAAATAGCCCAAAATTGTGCCAGGGGAGATTTCTATTAGATATTAGGAAAAATTTATTCACCAAAAGTATTATCAAGCATTGGAACAGGCTGCCCAGGGAAGTGGTTGAGTCACCATCTCTGGAGATAGTTAAAAAAATGTGGAGATGTGGTGCTTAGGGAAATGGTTTATTGGTGGACTTGGCAGTGTTGGGTTGACAGTTGGACTTGATCTTAAAGGTATTTCCCAACCTAAATGATTCTGTGATTCTGTGATCCTATGGTTCATTCTCAATTGCAAGCTTGCTTCAGCCAGCTTTCAGTCAAAAACCCCTCTGCTTTTATTAATACCACATCTCCCAGTACTTGCTTGAGAAATGTCCGTGTTTTATTCTGTCTCCTGTTTTTCTCCAGCTTTTCTCACATTTGCCATTCACTGGAAGATACTCAATGACAACCCCTTCTTTCCTAACTCCAGAGTTGTTGCTTGAATATACTTTTGTGCTGTGACACAGTCTCAAGGATGAGACCTCTTGGAATACCCCATAGTAGAGATGGAGTCACAGCTTCATTGTGGAGTGTGGAGGCATGAATCAGTATAGCTTGGCAGTGTCTGTGGAGCTGAGGGCAGAGATAAAATGTCTTGAATCCTTGTCTGCAGGTCCACCATGCTTTTATTTGTGTGGTCTGACTGGGCATTGAGGGGGCTGCAGGGCAGAGGGCACCCCTGAAGCTGTGTAGGAGGCTGGAGCCCGTTTCTGAGCTGTTCTTAGGGACAATCTACATATCATTAAAACTGTGCCATCTGTATGCATAATGGTACTTTATCAACTAAAACTTCTTTATTTAATCAGTTGATTTAATTATGAGCTAGTTAATTGAAAAATTCATGGTACAAGTTCTGAAGGTCAAAATACTCAGAAGTTCAAAGAAGACTGGAGCATTTGTTTCACTCAAGCTGTGACGTGCAGTGCTGAGTTACAGAAATCTGCTCCGATTCAAACTGGCAAACTGATATTGGGATTAAACAACTGCATTACCAAACAAGAAGACAATTCACTTCCATTCATGAGGTGTGAATGTATCTACTGCCAGCTGTGGTTAGTCTGTGATTGATTTATCTGTATGTTGTGGTTTCCAAAAGATCCAAGAAGTAACTACTCTTGCAGAAATGCCTTTAGCACTGTCCTGTCAACCCCTTTAGGCATGTCCATGTCTGTGCAAAGTGCCAGATTGATTGACCTGCACACTGCATTTATCCCTGGATGGGAGAGACATGCTGAGTGCAACAGGTGCTCCAGATTTCCACCTCTGGGTCACTGTATTTCACTGCTGCATGACAGGCTTTTTTGGAAGTTGCAGATGCCAGGTGAAATATCTGGTCAGTTTGGAAATAATCTGAATTTATGAATCCCTAGGTGTTGCAAACACTGGATACCTTCATAAACAAACACAGCAGAGCCAGGGATCACTAAGAACTTGATTTGGAACCCTATTTTAGACTGTAAGTCACGTAAATATCTGATAGGTTATTTACTTGCCTATAGAAGATTAAACAGCAAGAACTGTAGCCAAAAATCAGTCAACCTTGGGCAGGACACATGAAAAACCTGCAGCCTTAGTTCTGCTACTGAAATGAGAGTCCTCTGTATGTTACTGTTTGTCCACAATGGACTATCAGAGCAGGTTGAGGGCAGGCATCTCCGTGTTCACACCTCTGTTGTATGCTGCCCAGACCTCAGGTGTGCAGAGACTGCAGTATCTCCTCTTACAGGAATACCCCTTGTATTTGAAAACCCTGGGCCACTTCAGGCTTTGTGTTTTCACCCCTTTGTTACAGAAGTTTGCCATTCTTATCTCAGCAGGAGGATGACACCAACCCGACTTCATTTATCTGCCCTAAACAACATACTCTTACTTTAAATAATATGCTGGAGGGGTTTTTTTTAAACAAATAAACCATTATATTTCTGTCCCTCATGGCTGTAACGTACTTTGAAAGAAGTGCAATTATTTTACTATTGTTTTCATGAATCTCTGAGTAGCCCTAATTCTTAGCTCTTAGAGGCTCAGTTTCCCACAGACTTTTCAGTGTTAGTAGGGTATCAATTCAGAAGCCTTGTGGTGGTAATCTCTGTTGGTCTGTCTGCCAACAATAATTATTCAGTTGCTGGACATTTGAATGGCAAGCAGGGATAAGAATGAAGCCAGGAGTAGAAAACAAGTTAAAATAAAAATAACTATAAAGTAATTTAATATGGTTAAAAACTGTCTGGGAGTCTGTCAGTTTCAGAGACTGCACTTCACAGACTTTCTCCCAGATGCTGCTTACTGGAAGACTTGATTTTTCTCATGCTGACCTGCACTAACAGCTCACAAACCTCACAGGCAGTGAGTGAGGACAGACCTCTTCTAGACACTGCTGAGAGAGCAGAGAAACCTGGGGGCCTGCAAGAGTGGTCCAAGGACCAGTTTTCTTCAGTGCTGCTGTGCAATTAAGAGTGTATACCTATACAGTTAATGGCTCTGAGAGTGTTTTTTCTCTTTGGGTATCCAGTTAGTAATCTGTTATGATGCTTGCACAAGTCCATGCATAACTTGCATCCTCGGTCCAACTGTCAATTCTGAGGATCACTCTGCCCTTACCTACCCCAACACTTTGCAGGGCTTTTTCTGCATTTCAAACTCATCCCTTGGGATTTGTAAACATGAGTTGGGATGTGAGGTTTTATTAACATTCCTGCTGGCTGCTGTCCCAGCACCTAACTTGCTGTAACCATCTTGTTAACACAGGATGAAGCAAATACACCTGTAGATAAGGTGTGCTGCTGAAACAATGGCCTTGTGACACAGGAGATACAGATTTTGATTTTCTTGGTGAAGCTTTGAAGAGTGTGGAGAACCAGCTTTCATATCTTTGTGTAGAGCCAGAGCAGGAATGCTGAATGCAAACAGGAGGAATATAACAAGACCATTGCTAACACTTACCTGAGACCAAATAAAGTGGTTACCCAGTATTTTAGTGATGATAGTGATTTCAGCATGCATGGTTCCTAGTGTGAGCTTTGTGGGTACCTGTGACTAATATATAAAAATTTCTTTTATCATTAATCCATATAATGCCTCTTCTCAACATCAAAGGATATGATATTGGGCACATACTGTCTGTAATTTTAAAAGATTGTTCTTGCCCATCATCCATCACCAAAAATGTAAAACTTTGCCCTCTGTCATGTGATTTTGACAATTGGCCTAATGAGGCAGCAGGAAGAAGAGAACAAAATAACAATAATACAGTGAAATAGTTGTCACATTTTACTCAGGTTTCATGTCTCTCATTATAGGCACTTATAAGTGAAAAACATGAAAATTCAGAAGGCATTATTTGAAACAATAAGTGAGTCTAGGTAGTAAAGTACTGTATGCCCCAAAGCAAAGGAAATAATTGTTTTTCAATCTAATGTTGTATTTATCACTCCTCGGATGAAAATACAGCTAATACATATTTCAAGTGTAAGTTCAAAATATTCATGTGCGACCAAGCAAAGGTTTATTTCTCACTCTCCATCTGTTTCTAGCAAGGTTATGTTGTTGTTTGTCTTCATTGTGTGATTGCATTATCTTAATAAATGATTAGTTGTGAGGTATTATTTCCTTTTAAAACATACAACAAGAAAACAAGTTTTTAATAAAGTGTTCTGAAAAAGCAACAGTCTGAAAAAAGCTGGGCAAGAGTTCAAATTGGTAATGAACTGAATATGCCTCTAATTATATTGAATTTACAAGTGATAGGAGGAAGCAATATTAGAAATTACTTCTGACTGAAATTCAGTGCCTTGAGGCTGGGAGTGTTGCCCTCAAACTTGGGGAGACTGAATAAAATTGCTGTATCATTATTTGTTTTAAATATCTGTCACTTCAAATCTCAAAATGAAAGATGATGGGCTAAGCCTTCTTGAAAACAGAGACTCCAATAAATGTGTCACAAAAGCTATGATTTTTCTCAAGATAGGATTTTTTTTATTTGCACTTCAGTTTACCCAGTACATGTAACATTGGGTATAAATTGGTCTGGCTGTGCGTAACCAGGCTCAGAACTCATTTAAGCTTACATTTTTAAACTGGGATTCAGCTGTGTCAATCTAGATGAGACTCATCACAGAACTAAATCTCTGTGTCCCATGCTGGCAGTTTAAGACTCAATCTTAATCTTTGTATGAAGTCATTTTGTATCAAATGTATAAATAATTAATGTGTTGTGTATGGAAACACTATCAGATTAATTCCTTTAATAACAAAAATCCATAGATAAATAGAGGTTCATCAGCAAAGTGACCTTTTATCTTTTTTTTTTCCTGTGACCTTGAATTAAATCCAGTGTTGACCAGGATGACCATTAATCATTTTGATCAGATTGCTGAGAGAATTGCCAAGTGAAGTCAGTTTATTCATCTCAGTTTACTTTCTACAGGGAAGAGGCACTGGGTTTGTATCATACAAATAACACAATAAGCCCATGATTGGTTTCTGCAGTTCAAGGCTGATACATATTTATGAAGCAACATGGACTTTGTCTATCTGTGGCGTTCTTGAACATACTACAGATATATAAAGGATTTCTTGTCCCAGTATGGGTAACCCTACATTTTGTGCCATAAACAGATTAAAAAATATCTTACAGCTGAAAGTACAGAGAAAGGTCATGCTTGCAGGTCAAGCAGAGTAAACAAGATCATCTCAGAGAGTCCTCTGGAATTTAGATATATTTGCATACCACAGGAAAGGAAAATACAGGTTTCATGTCTGTCTCCATGGCTGCTGCTACTCAGCTGCTATCAGCACAGCATAAACAAAAACACTACCTGAGAGAAAATATTAAAAGACATTTAAAAACTTGTCAGAGCAGTTATTAGGTTAAGTAACATTCACTATAACCTCTGCTTCATGGAGCAGCTTTCCTGATGAGATCACAGCAGGTTAATGTAGGAAAGAGGCAGAATCAGAATCAAAGTCAGAAATGGAGAAGTCCATCATAATAAGGAGCAGCAGAGTCCCTAACATAATGAAACTGTGTTCATCAGATATATTTCACTTTTTCCACGCCCAAGACAGTATTTTGGCAGCACTACAGGGAATGAAAAAGGTGATATGCACAGTTCATCGAAGTCACTATCTCAATTCTTTCATGGCATAAATGATAAAAAATTAGAAGTGTTTCTGGGATCTTTCTTTTCAGGAATACACGTTAGTGGTCCAAGCTAGAGCATGTCACTACCATGAAACCCAAGTTCTCTTACCTGAAAAAACTGTTGAATCGATTCAAAGGAAAAGTGCTGGAAGGAATAGGAAAGCTGCTACCCAGAAGCCATGTATCTGTAGCACTGGTTATCACAAAACACAGACAGAAAAGCATCTCTCTTATTACTGAAGTGCTTTCGAACTCCCTAATGAGAATATTACAGTATTTGTTTCATAGGCTTCAGGTACAGGAGAAATGCTCCGAGAAATGCACCTCTACCTCCTGATATCTCCTCTACCTTCTAGGCTGCATACCCCCTTCCTGATGTTTCCAGATGACTTATCTTTCAGCTCGTGCTCCACAAGATGCAGTAATGTATCAGCCCTGATAGAACAACATATATGGGAGCTGGCATTTATCTTTAACCTGTCAAGTTTCACTAATCTGAATCATCACCTCACGTTCCACCACTACTGCATCCTATGTACACGTTATGCATTTTATTGCATTGGGCACCCACAAATTTAACATGACAAAAATATGGAGTGCTTTTGCACTCTCATATAATATGGAAGGACTTGATGGATGAGTGTGCTGCCTTTTTTAGGAAAGGACTCTAAAGATGGACTTTTTGAGACACACACTGGTAGAAGCTTTCAAAACTGTTTTCTAACCACTGTCATAGCTCTTCTTTACAATAAATGTTTATATCAATTGCAAAGCCTGAACTGTTGCCTGGGTACCTTACCTTCCCACTGCCCTCTGAATTTTCTTTCACTTCAAGATGGAAGCGTCTCAGAGCATTTCTGGCTTAACTTCTGATGTGTCCAGCCCATCCTAAAAGAATTCTATCTTGACTTATAAGAACAACTTTTCCTTGTCCCCTTTCTTTGCTGTCCTGACTGTTGCCTCAGCAACAGGGTTAACTTACACCCTGCACCTGCTGCAAACATCACCCAAACATACAAAAAGTCATGTGAGGAAAAAAGTTGTTCATTCTGGTTGGTAGCAAATTATTTAAAAGCCATCCCAGATGGCTGGACACTACCTCTGTATGAGCACAGGACAGCCTGTGGTAGGGCTGCATCCCATCTTTGCCAGAACAGACACGACAGTGAGACAAAACTCTGCAGCTTATGTTGTAGCAGTGTAGGCACTTCTCCTTTCCAAAGGCAAGGTGTAATGGAAGGGGCACAGGTGGACCAGACAAAAGTCGTGCCAGAGGGGGAAGAAAGGGGCGATCACAAAAGCAAGGAAAAGATAGACAAGTCACCCTATAGCCCCACTCCAGGGAAGAGGATGCTTTGCCTGATCATTGGGCAGCACTGGTGAACATCCAAAGACACAGAGCTGGGGATGGGCAGCCAGGCTTCTGGCTCCTGCTCTCACATGGGGCACTGGACCAAAGGCTTGAACCCTAAAAGAGTGTTCAGGGACTCCAGGGTTTTTCCAGGTCAGGAAACTCCACAGATGTGGGGTCAGATTTGTTAGAGGTAAGTGGTCACAACACTGAGCCAGTCTGTCCTCATCCTCTTCCTCATTACACATAAACAGAAGAGGTCCAAATGCTCACAGGCTGTTACTCAATCACAAAATGCAACCAAATCTGAACTGGGCATGCAGATTCATGTCACTACTGCCACGCAACATGAGTTTGTAGCTGCCTGTTTCTCTTTGTGTGAGTGCCACATGCAGCACAGTGTGACATTTAGTGTGTTTAGTTATAATTTTCTGGTAGCCATTTAATAACAGTCACAAATGGCCTGAGGAAATCCCCATTTGTACTAAAGACAATTTAACAGACACAGATGTGTTCATCTATGCAGAAGCTTCAAAGGAGGCATTTTCACAAATGTGTGCTGCTTGTTGTCTTCCTAGGGGGATTTGTTACTGCTTCCTCAATGCTTGGTCTAGGTTGGGTCTTTTCTTCATAGGCCAAATGAAGGGTCAGCCAGAGTGAAGGGCCACCCCTTTTTTTTTAATCTTTCTAAAATCATTAGTCCAGATCAATTTTATATTCCAATTTTCCATTAACACAGAAATATGTTCTTAGAAAGCATCAGCTGGTGCACTACACTGCCTTTTACAGACAGGGTTATTGCTTCATCATTTGATATAAATTAGAAGACATTTCAAAAAGTGAATGTGAACCCAAACAATCATTTCAATGCACTTTTCTCTGAGACTGTTGTTTTAGCTAAATACATTATCTATATATAAAATATATGAAATGGAGGTATATTTAATGTTCAAAGTGATATACGATAAAGATAGAAAAAGGTGAACTCTTGATATATTACAAGTCTTTCATACCATGAAATAACTATTGCCTATTATTTTACCCTGACATTTTTATTTTTAGGGGAATTTCAGTTGATTTGTATTGCTGACACCATTGATATGTTGTTTCCAGTGACCTTACATCCAAAACTAGTAGGGTGTGACATTTGATGGCCCAGATAAAAACATGAATAGTAGAAGAGAGGGTTTATTTTACTGGTCATAAATTAAGTTCAAATAACTCAGAATTTATTTTAAACTCTTTTTACTGTCTACCCAATAAATGTATTTATTACTGGTGGCTTAACTCAGGTTTTCTTGGTGAAGCAGTTTACTCAGATGCTTTTGTAGTCTTGCCTTTCTTTCTGAGGTAGAGTTTGGTAACAAACACTGCTTCCCACAGACAAAAGGAGGTGGCTTCCAGATAGTAAATATAAGGGAATATAGTGGCAGCAGCAGTTTTTGACATGATGCACAATAGTGAAGACTCAGATTCGGAGAATTTTGCAGCATCTCTGTTAACATGCATAGAGATTGTGCTAAGTAGTAAATGCATAGTACAAATTTTAGTTTGACCTAACCTGTAGTCTTATCACACCTGTTCACAGTCCTGCCTGTGCAAATTGACCTGCAAATATACACCATTCTGGTGTATATTTCACTTTGGAAATATTCAAAGACCATGATCTCCAGGTGCAACTTGAAAAGGAGAGAGGTGGAGACAATATCATTAATTCACTGGAACAGTTACCAGCAGTTCTTGGGACACATGCACCTTTATGTAAAGGAGGAATATGGTTCAGCAAAACCTTTAAACTCCTGGAAAAAAGCCTTCTTGCCCCTCTCTGATCTGCAACAAGGTCTAAGGGCCCTGCAAGACAGTGAGGAAGTATGATTTTACAGACTAACATTGATGAAAATGATAAGTTGTTATTGGATTGTTTTAAGGATTTTTATAACAGCGAGATGAGAGCTATCACCATATATAGACTCTTAAAAGTGAAGATGTGTTCCTGCAAAATGAGGTTGTACTCTGCGTTCCCTCCTGTCATTTTTTATTGCACAAGTCTGTTTAGGAGACTACTGTGTCTCTTATGCACTGTCCATGGATGGTGATACAGCATCTGTTTGCATAGCTGAGTCTTGGAGGCACTGACAAGAAAGGGTCATGAAACTTTTTGCTCTTCAAAAAGATTTTATTGGAGTTTCTGAGGTAATCTGATTCACTGAAGCAAAACCAACCTCTCTGTTATAACAGAAGCTGTTCCTTTCCCAGGGAAGGAGAGGGCAGCAGATTAATTTGCCTGACTGAAGATGCTTCCCACTCTGTTTCTGTTGAACAATAAAGCCATCTGTAACTTCAGTGTGGGTGGAAAAGCACAAGAGATTTTGGATAAGACCATGTGTGCTCTTCTTCCATTGGTAAAAGTCTTATCACAGCCAGCTTCCATTTCACTTGTCCTGAACCAGCTCAGCTCTGGTCTCACAGACCTGGATGAGGGTGGAATTTGCCTACCTCATCTTCCAGACATGATTTTTATTCCAGCAAGGCAAGGCAACATCACTGCCACAGCTTGAATCTCAGATGCTTCATGTAGTTCCCAGCATACCTGTCTGCAAAGAGGACTTCTGCCTCTGCTTCTTAATGAGAGTATAGCAGCTGGCTAGAGCAAAAGGTTTTCCTGTTAGTGACTTCTGAGACGGGTTCAAAGCAGGCTTTGAACCCAGGGTGTGAATTCATAGCAGAGATAGAAAGTGCATACAACAGACCTTTCTGTATACAGCTTTGCACTGCAACCCCCTCAGTCTGTGTATTTCAGAGCAAACCACCAGCTAACCACCTTACTGAAAAAGACACCTCACAGATGCATGATTGCTAAAAATGAAGTGTTTATCTAGGTCTTTTGGTTTCTCAGCTTTTAGAATGAGCTCAGTTCATATTTTCTTCTGCAGCCAACAGGATTATTCCTGAGGAGTTTTATTTTGGGTGTTTTTAAAATTATTTAAGCTCATTCTAGTGTAATTTCTTGATTTCAGCAAGTCTTAAAGAGTCTTAAAGAAAAAATCTGAAATAGTATGAGCTTTCAATCCTCAAGCTGTATAATAGCTGTTTGAATATAGAGATTTGTATGTCTTCTTTAACTGAAACTTTTTATATGAGTGAATTTAGATTAATGATTTTAGTGATTCCAATTAGTGATTCCACTGTCTACTCTAGCTGACTTGCTGAGGAGAACCAGCCCTCATGAGTCTAAGTTTGGTTGGTACTTTTTGAAACATTTCCTATGCAAAATAATCTATAGAGAATAATAAACCCAACAGTGTTTTCTTTTACAGTTGATTTTCCTAGACTCATATGTTGCTGCTGAACTAGTACAGGAGCCACATATCAGATGGCCAATGAGAAAAAGGAACAGGGAGCTTCAGATCATCCCATAACCCTCTTCAGAGAGCTGTGGAAATGGTGTTATCCAAGGAGGGCATGGAGGCTTTTTGTCTCCTCCATCTGTACACTCCTCAGCAATTTCTCCTTGTGCAACTAATGGTACATTGGGAGGATCCCAAGGCACATCAGCACCTCCTGTTGATGGTTCATCCTCCTCAGTGAGTATCTCTACTCTCCATGTGGCTGGGGGAAAATGTAAGGCACCTACTCCAGATTCCATGGGTGTGTGGGTGTGCAAGGAGAGGGACAGATTGATAAAAGAGGTTTTTGGCTTCCTCTCTGCATAACATCAAGAGGCAAGGGTTTTTATGGGAACCAACCCACCAAAAAGTGTGATGCTATTCTTTCTTTCTCCTTCAGTAACTTGCTTGGAGAGCATGTGAGATCAAAGGGTATTCTAGGATTGTTGGATCCATGTGATGACTTCTGTGGAGCCAGTGGGAAAGGGACCCTGCAACCAGAACAGCACTTAAATAAAGTGATTAACTGTCTACAGAGACCTGTCTGTTTCTAGTGAGATCCCAAGTCTGTCTCAAAAGGGGAAGGCCATTATGGGAAGAGAGATGCCTTGGCCCTGGGATATGACAGAGTCCTTTTCTCTCAGACGCAGAGCAAAGTTATCCTGCTACACAGCTAATCCAGCCTTGGGACATGACATGTTGCCTGAAGAAACCTGGGCTGTCCAAAGCTGCCTAGTGACAGCTACTCTTCCTATTCTAGGATGCTTATGTCCAATACAAATGCCAATAGAAAAGTGAAGTAGAGGTCATCTCAGATGACACTGGCATCACCAGTGTCCTTTAAAAGATGTATCCATATTCTGGCTTGCTTTGAATAAGTCCTCTCTATATGTCACTCTCTCTTCAGCTAGTCTAGTGGTCTTGGAGAGATTTTCCTAACAGCTGCACATGTGGATTTTCCACAATTCACAAGAGTTCCTATGTCTGGAAGTCAAGATGTCAACAATTAGTATATAACATGCTTTTACTGTGAATTCATGAAGTATCACTGCAATTAAATTTCTCTGTTAATGACATGATTTATTAATGAAAGAAGATTCATCCTGAAGGTCTTGAAAATGAAAATAGGGTTGATTCTCCCTCACGGTATCATAAAATTCATGTTATATACAGATTTTGCATGACATTTTAAAATACTGCCATGCCAAGGAACCTAGTGGGGAGAATGCTCTTTTGTGCCTCCATTTGTCCCTTACCAGATAACTCACAGAAAGAAATAATGGGGAAAATGATGAACAGCAAAAAAACCCACTTCAAAGCAGAAAAAGCCCAAAGCCAATGCAAGATAAAGCCAAAAACCTCCTGATAAGGAAAATCACAGGAGTCTTCTAGCTGCTTTGTTTTGAGTTCCCTCAGTTAGAAGATAGTGCTGAGATGTAAAAGCTTTTCCTGTGCAGGTCAAAAGGGTCTCAGAGAAGGCTAAAGAATAGCACTGCAGCATATGCCATGGAAGCAGTACCTGCCTCATACAGTGTAAAAATGCACTAGTATAGGACTCAGATGATGTTCTAGTGTTCTCCAGTCATTCACAATAGATGCCCTATGAAAAGACCTTGATATAAATAATAACTAATCCAATCAAACAAACAAAATTCAAGTAACTTCAGTACTATCTGTACTTCAGTAATATCTGTAAATCCAAAGGGTTTGCTTTATGTCAACAGACTCCATATGGTTGGAGATGTTCTCTATTTGCTATATAAGCCATTGTTCTCATTTGTTGGTTTTGTATTTGTTTTTTGTTTGTTTGTTTTTTGGGGTTTTTTGGGGGGTTTTTTAGTTGTTTGTTTGTTTTTTTGTTTTTTCTTTAATAAAATGCTCTAAATATTTGCTGTTGGAAGAGAGCAATGCTATGGGAGGCTCTGAAGTGATATTCATAGGAACTGAGAACACTGACTAATTGATTAAGCAAGAGTTCTTGAAGAGAATGATTTGATTAGGGTAATTTATAGAGATTGTATCTTTTGTCATCATTTGTCTTTGAAAACATAGAAGAAAACTGCTTCCAAGTGCATGTAGCCGCTGGCATGAGAGATGGTGTGCACTACATCATCAGTTACAGCAGACTGCTCAGTTTTGTACCTTTCCAGCTAGTCAAATATCCAATAACAACACACACACACGCGCGCACACACACACAAACATGCTCTAGCTCTTTGCACTCAAAACTTTGCCAACATGGACTTAGAAAAATATTTGGGGTTGTTCACTGCTCTGCTCTCTGTAGCATAAACATTTATTTAAATGGGGCTGTCTTTTCAGTAATGAAGAATGAAGGAAAAACAATGGTCTGATTTTGACAAATTAACTTGTGATTTGGAGAGTCAGTGAAGCAGGGAAGAGACATTCCTAACTATACTAATTAAATGAGCTTGCAACATTTATTTTAATGCAATGGAACCAGCCATATGAAGATGAACATTTTAATTTATTTTGCGGTGACATTATGAAAAATTTCTCTGCTGCAGATTATCTACAAAAACAAATCTCATCAGCATCTAGGTTTGTGCATGAAATTTACATCTCTCACATAAGTTTGACCTTCCCCAGTGAAAACAAATGGAATGTGCTAAGTTATAAAGTTTCTGCAAAGGTTGTCTTCCCATTGATGTGGTGGTTTATGTTCAAATTACCTCTGTGAAAAACACATCCATTTTTCATAGTGCAGTGTAGATGAAAAATTCTGAATTCATTCTAAGGGGAATGCAAATATAGCTCATTAGTTCAAAAACATTTTTCATGAATGACTGCTGAGTATTTTCAGGCAAGATGAGAATGTGCAGTTTCAGCCAAGAATGAGCACCACATGTCCTACTAATTGTTTTTAAAACTTGTGCCTTCCCTCTATGGCATTCAATAAGTCTAGTAAGTGAGAAGATTCCTGGAGAAAAAAAAAAAAAACCCAACAACCCATATCCTCACTTATGGCATATACTGGGGTCTTTTTAATATACTGTGCACTATGAGGAAAAAAATAAGAGCATTAGCTTTCAGATGGGTAACATCATTTTATTCAGGCACATGACATTTCTCTCCTCAGAGTTTTTTCAGTTTTTAGTAATGAGTAGGAGTATTATTTATGGAGTGCCATCAGCAGAGAGAACGTTGTCCTAAGGTTCATATCATTGACAATGTTACAGAGCTGCTCTCAGTAGGAGCTGCAAGAGTTTATTGGGTTTTGTTTTTTTAACTAGGTTGAGTAGCAGTAAGATATTTTCACTGTTTAAAATGATACTTAAGAAGGTGATTTAGACAGAATTTTCCTCTCTTTTGCAGGTCTCCCAAAGGTTTGCTTTGAGATGGCCTTGAAAAGCAGGAAATTGAGTAATAAGTCAGGCTTCCAACCTTCCCTGCATGCACCTGAAAGCCAGAATAATTAAAAGTGACCAAAAAAAAAAAAGATGTTATTTCAAATTTATCTGATTTCAGGATCTGGTCACTTATATATCATGTGTCTCTGGGTGGTGATCCTCCATGTGCAATGCATGCCCACCATCTCCTCCTTGTCCCTGTGGTGGAGGTTGGCTCTCCATGAGACCTTTCTTCAGCCAGACCCACCTTGACAGATCAGGCTGATCTTTTTACTCAGCCACCTGGACCTAGGAGGCAATCTGCCTGTGCCACGGGCTGGCAGGGGTGTTGGGGTGACACAAATCCACAGTTCCAGCCAAGATGAAACCAGCAAGGCATCCTTCAGATGAGCTCCTCTTCATCTCAGCAACTCTGTAGCCCTCAGCCTCAGCCTCTGACAGCATGCAGACCTCCTCTGCTTTCCAAAATTCATACTGCTTAACAGACTGTAGATATTTATCTTTTATCTTGGCCCTTTATCTGTTAGCTTTGGAGGATGTGATCAGCTTTTCAGGCTAGTTACAAAGAAAACCAAGCCATATGTCATGAACTAGCATTTCCTACAGCTGATCATTCGCCTTCTTTCTGCCTCTTGCCTGGCATCCATGGAGCCTTCTGCAGAAGGTCCCTTCCCCATGGAGGGATCAGCAAACCCTGGCATGCTGTGAATCATTTTGCTCACCCATGAACTGTGGCCACCTCTGGACTGAGCTGTGCGAATCTTCTGCCTATGCACAGAAAAGCTTCAATTCAGATAAGTGCAGTCTTTCACCCAGCTGAAACTGCAAGGGGATTTTAGGCAGGAAAGAGGTTATTACTGGAAGTCAAGTTGGAATTTAACCATAAGACTTTTATTAACATCCCTAATCCAATGTTACGGGAGTCTTAAAGACAATAAAGTATGGAAACAAGCCAGTCGATGATAAAAATCCTTCTATCCAAGATCATAATTTTTTTTTTTTTTTTCACCTGAAATGCAGTCCTGTGCTCCCTAAATGTTTACAAAACACTTGCTCATTACCCTTTGTTCAGGACAGAAGACTGACAGGCACTGAATAACTAACAATACTGTCCTGTAAACTTGTTAATGTTTTGTTGGCAAAGGTCATGCTACCATTTTTTTCTTGACTCGGGATGTCAGTCACTGTTCTTCTATTTAGGTCTTCCAGCATACTTTTTTTTTGGTGTCCAATATTTGAGAGTTTTCATATGATAATTTCATGTGTTAAAGCTTTTTTACCAGAACAAAAATATCCCCCCAGTCATGCACAGGAAGGTCATCTCCAGCATGTAACATTGTCAGGACTGTTGTAGCAATGTCATAGTGGGGTGCTTCACAACTCATTATCACAGTGGCAATTTTCCGTCTATGTGGTCTGTACAGAACTAAAACTGCCCAGCTGACTGAAACAAGGGAAATGTCCCTGTACTTCAAAACAACAGACAGGAAAACAATTTTCTGCAGATTTCATGGCATTTGCCCATAAAGAAAAATAACCAGGACCTGTAATTCAGTCTCTCTCCAGGTTCTATGGCTACAGGACCACAATGCTGTCACAATTAAATTTGCATCAAGGAAAACTCCCACAAGAAAGTGATTCCTTGCATTTCCTGAGAATATGAGAAATGCTCTGAATAGCATAAATACTCAGACTGAGATTCTCTTCAGCTTCTGGAAGATAAGTGTTAGTCCTGGAGCAGCAGCAAATGTGAGCTCCAGTAAGTGATTTGCACTGTTGAAGGGAAGTAGAGGTTTTGTACAGATTCAGAAAAGTGATGGTCAGCCTTTCTGTTGAATACACATTGTAGTACTCAATAACTCTGCCTCTAAAAATCACTGGGCAATAATTATACTCAGAAACAAGGATTTGTTTGCATTGGGTCCAAGAGAAGAGCTAGCTGAAGAAACAAACCTTCAAGACAGCTAAACCCACACAAAACAACCACATCAGTGTATTGTCTGAGAGGAAAGACAAAAGTAGTTTCTTCCAGTGTGATGGAGTTTTTTAACTGAGGATGTTTCACTTATCTTGAAATATGGAAGTATTTTATCATTGCCAAGACTTATGCATCTCTCCTAAAACAGTCAACAGCCAAGCTCCTGCTCACTAAGCTGAAATTTCTAACCATGCCTATGTTCAGCTAAAAACACCAATGTGCTGAGAAGGTGTCATAGGACCAAGCTCATATACAGAAGTATTTTTATGAAACTACAATTTGACCATCAATGAATCTGCCCCATGTTTTTCAGTATGCTATTTACAAGCAATAAAGGCTTCTATCATGCTTACCATGAGATACCTGATGAGAGAAAAAGATGTTAACTTTATTCAAAAGCTAGCACATAGACTTTCAAGAAGAAACTTGATAATTTGCTTTTGATTCCAAAGTAATGTATGAAAAGTCATTGCTCTTTCTGAGCTCATATGTATCTTGTGTTTCTTTTGAGGAATCATTTATCTTCATTCACCTTTCTACTTTGTTTAGGCAACCAGATTAAAGTTGTGTGTCTGGACTGGGTGCTTTTCTGGCTTTCATGCTGTGAAGATAGCAGCTCAAATAATGGCAGGAACCCATCCAAGTGGAGAGAGGTGTTATTTCTCACCAGTCTTCTTGACCCCTTTAGAAGCCACATTTCTTCCTGTTTTGTCTTCTCTTCCCCTTTTCCTTCTCTGATTCCAATTACCCTTTAGCTAAGAAGTATCGAATGATATTACTGTCATCTTCTACCATCTATAAAGAGCAGCCAGTTATTTTCATCCTGATAAGCATTTATATTAGACTAAGGCAAACAAGGAGCAACCCAATGAGGCTTTCTTCTAAGAAATAAATCTATGTATGCTTCTTCTGTAGGAGCTGCAGTCCACCGTTCCTGTGGAAGACACTAAAAAGTCCCAGACTGGTAAAGAGTGAGCTTAATGGTTCTCCAGTCATCCTCCTTGGTGACCCCTATCAGGAGGTTTAGGTAGCAAATGGACAATGTGGTCAGGGTGCTAGGCGTTACCATGTGCTCCTTGTTGCCTTGGGAAACCCTGCAGCCCACCCAGGGTCATGTAAATACTAGAAGAGTCATGAGGTTCTGCCTGTGGTGACAAATCTATGAAGACCTCCAGCTATGACCCTAGTGATGCCAGATCTAGCTTTTTTTGAACCTGGGTAACCAGACTGACCTCTTTGGCTGAAGTTAAGTTGGCTGTAGATCACTGTTCTGTTGGAGATGTCAAACTAGGACAGCACTAGTGTCACAGCTAGCTAATGGAAATTGGTGTGTCTGATCCTGGTGGATGCTTTAGAGACCATCCTGAGTCAGGCTGCAAATCCTGCCTTTTCATGATCTTGTTGCTTTGACTTGCACTAATTGCTGAGTGGCTCAATATCAGCCAGCAAGTTTGTTTTTTTTTTTTTTTTCCCCAAGTTGCTAGTCTTTGGATACCAGGAGTGCCATAAATGAAAGCTAACAGACAGATATGAAAATAAGCTTTCTCCCGCTCTCTTTCTCTTTGTCTCTGTCCTTTAGTGCAGTATCAGTTTGCAGGAGATTAATTTTATGTAAAGTTTTACATTTCAGATTGTGATCAGCATTTTTTTTCCCTTGGTTGGCTCTGAGAAAACATATATTCAAGTTTGAGAATTCATCATGTCTGATTAATGATGTGTATATAGAGCTTCCTGTATCATCTTCCTTCTTTTGGTCTTTTTTATTCAGTTGTTTGTTGTACTCCAACCCTGCGGATAGATGGTTCTGCAGTGATAAATGTAAAGTTTGCATAAGCCATGTAACAGCAGGACAGCCTATTATCACTGTACATTTTCCATGGCTGTGCAAACCTCTGTAGGCTATTTTATTGCTAATAGATCCACAGAGAAACAGTAGTGATTTTATGACTCTTTTTAAAATGGAAATTCATGTTTGAGAAATACAACTGGGAGGAAACAGATGTAAACCACTTAAGCATTTGCAGAAAATTGAGATGCACACTCTTATTTACAGACCCACATCGCCTCCATCGTTTTATTTTCAAAATTAAAATAAGCAATCTGTTTGCCATGGGAAATGAGGAACCGTAAACTTGTTGTTTTTCCTTTGCAAAGGAATGGCCAGCATCACTGTCTCTGTGCTTAATGGCATTGGAGAAAAGGGATTTTATTGTCTATAACACGTTCCCTTTGTAATCTGTGTAAGAGGTATGAAAGTGGGAAAGATTTTAGCATAAATATGTGTCTGAATTCACATTATATTGTAAAAGCTAAAATGATTGCCCAGCTATTATAAGATTTTACCCAAGTATTTAAAGCTATTGGAAAATTGATTTTAAAACTTTAATAGCAAACAATTGCAAAACATTTACACTCATGTCAGAGTTCTAGTGTGCTCATTCCCTACACAGGCAAAAATGTATTTCTTCTTGCAGACTGGTTTAGATTACTGATTTTGAGGGCCAAGCATTCTATTGGAAAATTAAAATAAAATACCCCTAGAATTTCTGTTCAAAATGTGAACTCATGAAATCCCCTTAAAAAAAAAAAAAAAAAAAAAAAAAAAAAAAAAAAGGCATGTAAAATTTATTAGTTATAATAATACTTTGTGCTGCTCCTGTATCCATGGAGATGGGAGCTGTTCACCCTCTTGTTCATCTTTTAGGAAAGAGGTGTGATATATACTTTACAAATAACTAACAAGAAAAGAGAATTTTATGGAGGTTTAGATCTCTGTCATGACACCACTGAGGGCTAAAGACTGGAAGAGCATCCAGTCAGTCGTTTGCTTCTCAGTAGTCACCACACTGCAGATGTATTTTTCAGCTATGTATTTCTGAATTATCGTTTGTTTTCCAGGAAAGTAAGTGGACTGCAGTGTTAAAGTACTTAAAAATGACTCGCAGTATACTATCACATCTGAAGAAGTCCACCAAGCAGTGTAAAAAACTCTACTTTCAACAAACTTTGATGTGGGGAATGTGAAAAAAGAAATAAAATTTAAGCATCAACTGGTAAAATAAGAGACAGAAAATCCCCTCCCCTTAGGTACTGATATGCTGAACATTATACGAGAACTGTGTTTTATGGGGAAAAGTCTTAGCAATGTCCTGTGAGAGCCAGGTGTACACCTATGGTAATGCTTTCCTACAGCAACAGCTCCATACCCTGGGAGGCAGGAATTGTCAATGTCTCCTAGTCACAACTTGATGCTGAAATCTGAACTCAAAGCTCAGCTGAATCCAGGTCCTTCTCCTCTGCAGCCACTCTGGTAGTCACCTGGACACTGTTTTCTTAGAAGTCCTTGAAATTGTGATGAAGCAGCTGGGAAGAAGGTGGAGGACATCATTGAGATGTCCCACTTGGGCATCCTCATGTGCCATAATAAGAAGAAAAGGAAAGGAGATCTGCTTTTATTAAGAGCAAAACCATCATTGTGCCTGGATCATGTCAGTATGTCTTGCAAGCGGAAGAGGAGCAGGAGCAGCCAGGGAGTTCAGAGCTGGCAGTCTAAGATGCCCAGGGAGCAAGGATGCAAGCTCTCAGAGGGCAGACTGAGGAGAAAGAAAGATCAGGTGTCAGGAAAGAATGGCCTGGGGAAGTGGGGAAGCAGAACAGCTGCATTGGGAGAGCTCCTATAAAGAGCAAAGCCAGACACTAATTCCACTTTTGGGAGGAAAGACTAAGACACATATTGCATTAAAGAGAGCTAACAAAACAGACTGTCTTCCCTAATGTTATTCTTCCATGCAAGTGGTTTCCATAGTGATGTCTCTTGATTGCAAGCTAGAGAAGAGATGGCCACAAGGCAATCTCTGCTAGGATGCTGTTCACACCATGCAAAAGCACAAGATCTCAAATCTCACAATCCTGCTCTGCAGTTGTTCAGTCCCCAAAGTGTGGCTGGGAAGGAAAGGGTTGAGTAGTCGTGACCTGTCCCTGTGCAAAGCAAGGACACTTTCCCTGTCTAGCCTGGAAAGCCTGCAGAAAGCAAAGCCTCTTGCTGACCCTGTTACATCTGACACCAATAGGCCTGCCATATCCCAGCCCACTGAATGGGGTGACCATTCAGAAAATGTGCATCAGCCCTCCAGTCCATCATGAACACAGACAGGACTGACACTGGTAAGCTGGAAGGGCCAATGAAATTTCACACAAAAGTGAAAGAATTTTTTCTTATACTTTCCTACACTCAACACTGATTAGTACATTAAAGAACTTTATTGACCCCTGGCAGATAAATGGAAAGCTTTCTTGTTGTAGCACTGAAAGAAGGGACAGATTTTCCAACAGCTGTCTAATATCTCTGTCAACATGGAAATGAAATAGATTTAAGGACCTCAGAAAAGCATCTGAACATTTAGTGCCCAGTAATAATGAATTCCAATTTCCACTTGCAGAAACTGGAATTGCTCTCAGTCTGTTCTACCAGCTTTCTAAATAAACATCTGGCACAATTTTACTTTTAGAAAAAAAAAAAATCTTCAAACAGGCTGCTAGCTGACCATCTCTTTATTTTTACCCAGTTACAGAGACACAGTGTTTGAAAAATGCTAGTGTGAACCCGTGTGTAATGTTCAGGCCTGTGAGGAAAAAATAATGGTAACAATAAATGGTAACAATAAATAGCCAAATAACAAAATAAATGAGAGTTGTTTTCACTGGGATTTGTGAAACACACAGGAACCCTTCAGATGCATCTACAGCAGTGCTCAGAACAATGGACAATGTAAAAAACATCACAGTGTTTCCATCCTCCAGCTGCACACAGCACTCCTTTTTCTTAGATCAAGGCACTACTGATAAAGAAAGATGAAACAAACATAGCCCAAGGACCAGTGAACAGATGTCTGCTCCTTTCCTTGGTCCAGCCCAGGCCGCTACGATTCATACGTTAAATCCAACAACAAGATTAAGCAATTATTCCCTATATACTTGTTATTGTTCAATAAAGCAGCATCTAAACTAATAGCTTTTCTACCACCACCCAAGGTAGAGCACTGCAGAAAAAAGTGTTGAAACAGATTAGGTTAGAGAGATAGGCCTGCATAAATAATTGCTGAAAGTCAACTAAGTCAAAATAATAGTAACATAGAAAATTAACTTTTAGATAGAAAAGCTACCTGCCTATGCTCTCATTTCACAGAAACAGCAAATGGAGAATACAATTTTTGGGACAAAGCAGGTAACCCATGGATTCATGGCAATAGCTGTCATAAAAAGCAGGTCTGCCCTGAAATCAATTGGCTTTGAAAATATTTAAATGATTATTTTTATTATCTTTGTTATCATGGAACCGTGTTAAGATTTATGCAACTTTTCTTGGCTGTTTTGCCATGTATTTCAGTGAGGGAGCCTAGATTTACAGATAATTAGGCAGAATACTTGAAGCAATTAAAGATTCCTTTCATACAGTTGAAAGGTGTATTTCTTCCCCCCAATTTATTTATTTTTTTTTACCCCTATCTGTGATCAGTTGTTTTCTCCAAAACTGGTACACTGTACAGAGTAGATTTCTTCTTCAGTTAATATCGCTGTAGTCATTAAAGTTTACCACTTCTCTGATCAACAACAATTTGAATGTGGAAGCCTTCATGACAATCTTCCCTCTCACAGGAAAGGCAATGTCTTGGGTCAGTATCTCATCCTCTTAAGGTCTCTCTTCTTGGTCTTGAAATAATATTTATAGCCTTATTAGTCTTGTCTGTAACATTCCCTCTTCACAAGAAGCAGCCAGATCAGAGTAATCATTACCACCATGTTTTATGCAGGAATCTACATTTAATAGCAAATACTTCTTGGGCCAAGTTGGTAAGATTAGTGTCATGATTGCTGAGCACTTCTGCTGTCTCTGCCTAGCTCATTCAGCATGGCCTATTGGTCTCTTGTTCTATTTTTACTTGAATTTTTGTATTACTATCCCAGAAATTGATATGTTTCAAGTAATCTGACAAGTTCTCTCTCCTTCTAGACTATTCTATTATTTTAAGTGAGATGCATTTTGTACGGCTTTTTTTTGCTCATCATCATAAACACCAAAGAAGTATATTTTTCCTGGCAAGTGAAGAAAGTCTGACAATTCTGTATTCAGGACTGAATGTAAATGGAATAACGTTGCTCAGATCCACTGTGAAAGCAAGCAAAGCATGCAAAAACCTCCTTCAAAATCTGAGATCTCAGTTACGAAATAGCTTTTCTACCAACAATTAGGCTGTAGTTGAGGGCACAGTACATCACTTTTAACTCTAGTTCCAGATGAGCAAATGTATGACGCCTTATCTACAGGTAGCAAAAGAATTTCTGTATTCACATTCAGAACCTAATTTGGGTAGTGTGCATCTGATGAGCTTGCAGGACTTCTAAGGCATATCGGTACTGAACTCATTGTTTTAATTTTGAAGAGGGCTTCTGTATCAGAGCTTGTGGCTTTAGGCAAAATTCTGCAAAGGACCTAACCATAGTCTGCAGGCATGAAAATGGAGAAGTAGTCCCAAACCCTTTTTTATCGCATAAGAAACTTTGAAAGATAGACCTAACATGGAAAATGTGAATTGTTATGAATATTTTTTACGTGTAGTTCCCCATCATCATCTCGATCCTCATTCGGAATGCCACATGTGGCTCTTAGGTTTAGTGAAATCTACAATCTTTGTCTCTCAGTGCTGATGGAAACTGTTGCCCAATGCAACAAAGAGGTAAAATTGACTTGAGGTAGATCTTGAGGCTACCTGCCAATATTGAAGACTCTCCCTGGTTTATTGCAATCTTAATATTTTTTCTTTAAGTCTTGTAAACTTCTTTAGCTTGTAGCTTTCACCCTCAAGATTTAAGTCCTTACAGATTCAAAGGAAGGTATGAAAAATGTTTAAAAGATAATATAAAAATCAAAAGGCAGATAAAAGAACTGCAAATGTTCATGTACACTGTAAATCCCAAGAATATTAAGGTATCATACTATTATTAAAACTGCATAAAAGAAAATACTAATGAGTTTAGAAAAATCAATCATCAATTTTGGAATGCCTGGAGTTGGTAATACTGTGTAGAGACATTCACAAAGCACTACATACCACAAGGCTTCCTGTATCCTGGAGGTTTAAAATATGCAAGAGCATCCTGTTCCTATTAGATGCCCAATATTCATATCTGAAACAATGTTTTGTCCACAAAAGAGAAATTAACAACCCATCACTTACCATTTTCTATGGTAATTAAGGAGTTGCACTAAACTGAGCATTGCGAATTTTCCATGTGCCAATTTGCTTCCACTTTTTAGTACAGTAGCTTAAGCAGTCCAGAAATCAAAGGGACACAGTGACTTCAAACATGAATACCTAGAGCTGTGCTGATCTGAATGAAAATGGTCACAGAAATGAATGTTAACATTTTTCTCTATAGACTCCTTCACATGGGCCTGTTTGATGCTTTCCTCTACCAGGGCTGAAGCTGGAATTAAGTAATGAATAAACATGTCTCACTGAAACAGCTTTGACATTTCAACTAAGTTTACACATTAATTAAGATAAGGTTGTCCTAGCCCCCCAAAAAGGAGCAGAAATTTGAGAGAATCTGATGGCTGAAGTATAGTATAAAAAAGCTGTATGAACACTTTGTTAAATGCACAGATTTAACCCTGCTGTTTTGCTCCTAATCATTATTAATTGCCTCCAGTGGTGGACATTAATTTCCCTATTGCAGCAACATGCATCTTGAGTTTGGGCATATCCTAATCTATCAAGTGGGACAGGTGATATAATTCAGCTGGTCACAGCTGGAAAGAAGACAGCCACCCACATGCAAGCAGTCTGTCAGCCTTAGTTACGCTGCAGACACCACCACAGCCTCCATAACAACATTGTACATTTATCTCTGGGGATAACTTTACAAGAAGTACAGCAAATCAGTTCATCCTATTTAATCTGCAGTTGTCTTAGCAGGAATAAGAATGCTTTATCCTAGGTTTTAGCTCCATATTTTGTGGGTGTAAGGACTTACACACGTGGCTGGACAGAAGAGCTTGACCCTATCCTGGTTGTTAGAAAGGGGAGGGAGAGGGGATGGTGTCCCAAAACAGAGCATGTCCCAGTAGCCAGAAGTCCAGTGCTGCCACCTGGACCATGAGAAATTTATATTCACATCCTTGAAGTACCTGATTCAGACTGGAACCTGCTTCCCAAGCATTTTATTTGGCAATTCACGTAATGGTCACTGAGCCAGAGAAGCTCTCCCAGTAAATTAACTATTTTTTCCATGTGGACAACGGTGGAAGAAGTGGACATGGCTCCACCTTGGAAGAGGCTGCTGGGGAAAGACCTCTGAAGGCAAAGGATGTAGCTGTGCCTGCTCAGCCTGTGGTCCTGGTGGAAGGAGAACGCACCTTGTTTTCTGCCCTGTGGCAGAAGTTTCCACTCCAGAACTGGGAGGCACATACGTTTCCACAAGAAGTTGATGGGTTTGACAAAGGCACATAACCAGGTGAAGAATGTTTATTTGGAAAAAAAGCCTTGCCCAAATGTTCTGATTATATAGCTAATTAAACATGCAAATTCCCACTAGCTCAGAGTTCCTTTCCTGGCACGTCCCATAACTCCACCTCAGCAACCCTTATGTTGTAGGCACTGAATTTAAGCTAGAAGACAAAGGAAGTTTGAGGAAATAAAAAACTGCATAAAAGATCTGGGGATTTGGCCCAGAGGAAAGATGAGGGTTTAAACCAAGCAGGACTAGATTCCACGGTTGCCTTTCTTAACTCTAATTAACAGTAATTTTTCACTGTTGCAATTACATTTATTTGTAGCAATCATCAAAGAATGAGCCATGGAGCTGTTTAGCACTTTGCACAAGTTTGGCTGCCTGTCCTAACCGTTGTCCAAATATGCAAAAATCAGTTCTGGTGATTCAAGGTAACTACTTTGGTCTTGAGTTTTCCACTATAAAAATGAACTGCAAGAGTTTAAAAGAGCAACTCAGTTATTTAACAGAACAAGTCCTGTTGTAATAGCCTGACATGTACTTGATGGGTCTTCTTTCTGGCTCTTAGTTCTTGTGCTTTTCAAATTATCCTAGTCATATAGGTGTTATCCTGCAAATTCTTGCTGCATTTTGCAGGTATGCCTTATCATTCAAGGATGGTACCATAGAGGTGTAGCTGTCTAATGAATCGGAACATTGAGGTGAAACTAGTCCTTAGTATGTAATAACACTTTACACCAAACCTAAAAGCCTTATACAGTGTGTTTTTTAATGCTCAGTGCATTGATGCATTTGACCTAACTGAGAATCATAAGTACTAGAGATAAAGGAAAAATATGTTTATGTAAAGAAAGAGTTTAATTCTTCACCGTGTCTGTGAATTATTCCTTACCAGGTCTTCCAAACAATATCTTGATAATTAGATCTCCATTTCTTTAAAGGTGACATTCTGTCTTGACAGCATCTAAATTACGTTGTTTTCTTTTCCTGTTGGGACAACATATTGTCAAAGTAAATCACAGTGCATTTCACTCTGCCTTCTGACTTTGGTCCCTGTCTTTTCCCACAGAAGAGCCTGGGTTGTGGCTCAGTGGCGTGCCAAGGCTCATCATCTACTGCAGGCATCTGGGGCTGTGTTTACCTCTTTCTTGTCCCCCAGCTTTATTGGAAGGAGTCAACATTCCTCCCACAGCAGATGAGTCTGGCTTCTCATCTACTTTACCCCATTTAGCCTTCCCTGGAAAACTCTGCCTGCTTAGCTGTGGACAGCTTTATATTTCATCTGGACTGGCACTTAGTTTGGAGGTCTGTAACACAGTATTGTGTATATATGCTTGTCTGGTCTGTTTTTTTACCATGTCTAAGGCATGCAATTTTACTACCCAGTAACCAAGTGAAGGCTTTAGTAGGGGAAAGATTTGCTAAGAAATCCAAGGAAGGAAAACAATTCTGGATATGCTGCAGTTGCTGTCACGAACCTAGACAATTTTGTTGTTGTTGTTTTCTAGGCAGCAGGAGTGTTTGGGCTAAGCTGCCAGTGTCACTCCATCACAAATCTCTCTGCCAACTTGTGAATCGGATGGTCACAATGAAAAAGGGTCAGTTAACCTGTTGGGTTGCCTGTTTTGGATGGCTTGGCTGAACAGCCTTTATTTAGCTAGGACTGTTATTTATGAGTTATCACAGGCAGATTCCAGTGTTATGATCACTGTTATTAACATGAGTTTAAAGGAACAAAGGCTTTGTACTAAAAAGGAAACAGTAAGGAAAAAGCCTTGTGCAGTGGTATGTGGGCTGAGTTCCTTACAGCAGCACACATTTCCCTCTTAATTAAAGTAGTTAAACTGTAGAACTAGACATTGATGCAATATGTTGTTCCCATTCTGGAAATACATTCACTAAGAGTTAATAAATAATCTATGAATTCTAATCTTTTAAAGTCATTTCAGAGGGATGAAGTCATCTGCTATAATTGTAAATGCAGTACCTCTGCTTTCACTGCATTCAAATGTAAAGGTGAGAAACTGATTAGAGATGCTGGGTTGCTAGAGATAGATGCCCCAATTTAAATGCCACACCATTTGTTTTTAGCAAATTGAGTTGCTAGAATAATATTTCCTTCTATTGTAAGGCTTTAGTCCTGGATTTCCACCTGCTTATCCCAGATTTAGCTGGGCAAAGGAATTAATTTTCTTCTTACTAAATCTGCAGGGATTACTTCAGTCAATACAGGCTGCTTAGATAGACCAGATTTCCCAACTACCTGGTGCCAGACCTACAAGAGCATCACATTCTTATTTTGACATCTCAGGCAAATCTTACCTCAGGTGCACAGCTGAAGCTGCTTTTGATAAACATAGGGGCATTGTTCTTTGCTTTGTTTTTAACAGGAGCTGAGACGACTTGCATGGAAAATCAAGCTTTCCTTGTCCAATTTCAGTTCAATTTCACATCCTAAACAAAAAAAAACATGTCAGGCTGTAAATCTCCCCAAGTAGTGGGGTTTCTAGTCATTGCTGAATTTGGTTTCCCATCTCCAGACTACTACCAGACTCAGGATGGATCATTTAAAATTGGTTTGCAGGTGACTATTTTGTCCAGCAGTTGCAGTCAGGACTGCAGCATAGACGCTCTCATCTCTAATACCCGTGCTTCCATAACCAGGTTTAATTCTCCTGTTGACAGTCAAATTAGCTGGCACAATGCTATCAGTCAGTATAGGCAAGGATAAGACACATCAAGCTTCAGATTCACTCAGCTTCCCTCAGTTATTTGCTTGTGACAAGTTATCACTGTTTGGAGTGTGACTCCCCCTCATCTGTACTAAGTAGTGTTTTAATTGAAATCCCATCATCAAAGGGCTGCAATCAAGCACTACTGTGCTTCTTGGTGATCACAAATCCAAAGGGAATGATTTTAATGAAGCAGTAAGCCCAAGAACTCGTGAGCTGAAGACCCAACTAAAGAAAAGCTCAAGCCCAGTGCATAAATACTCAAAGGTCAAACTTCCTTCGCACCTCCTGGTGTAACAGTAAAAACTGTTACTCACTAGAGATCCAGCCCTGCCTAAACCTAGTGCTGTGAAAATGAAAGACAGTCTGCATCACTGTCCTAGGTTATTCAATACACCAGCATTTTACGTGAATATCAATGGCAGCATTGTCCACTGTATATATTATACAGAGACAGTCAAAAATGGTATATCAATGATAGCATCTTTAATAGCCATAATAATAAAGTGAGGAAGACAGAAGGTGATAAATAAAGAACAGCTAGTATTGATCCATCTGCATCCATCTGCATCTAGTTTGTTAGATGTCTTATAGAGTTCATGGGAACAAAAATCTGTCAGTTTGTCCTCATTCAAAATAAACTGCTTTCCATTAACAGGTACTAGATGATCTCATGGGTTTTAAAGAAATGTACAAGAGGGATCCACAGAAAAGGATATGATTAAGATTATTAATATAGCAATAGATTTCATCAGACATGCCTCTTGAAACTAGGACAACTGCACTCAGCAATAGGAAAAGCAACAATAGTATGAAGCTCTTCTGTAGCTCTGTAAACTCCATGTGTCACTCACTGTTACAGTAGCTTTGAAAGTTGTGCTGAATCCCACCTGCTAGGAAAATACAACTTGCAATGTCTGAATCATGCATTAACCTTGGATATAATGTGTGGCAGCTTCACAATGGTCCAGCTGCATCTGAAGACTGTCACGTTCACCTGATAGAAGATGAAGAGAAGCTCTGGAGTCCCTCTGCAGTCATGTCATGAAGATCTTGGACTGCAGCTATTCTGGCCAGCCTGTCATGGGCACAACTTGTCGTGTATCTCTTCATGTCTAGTGAATGATCTACAGAAAACTGATACTCATATAGCAGCGGTGGGACTGCACTGTAGCCAGCAGGATAGCAGAAAGACCTGGGAGCAGAGGGCACATGAAAGCTTTATGATATTTATATAAGTGCTGTCAGATTGTGCCAGAGCTACTGCTCCCCCTGGTTGTCATTTCACCCTAAGGTAGCACACTGCTTTACCAGCCTGACCATTCTCTACCTTGGCTTCCAGGGGCTTCCAGATCTTCAGTGGATGCTATCTTTAGGTATTGGTCAGCTGCAATCTGCTGGTACATACCTGAAACCAATGCCTCTCTACACTCAAGTTTACATAGAGAGAAGGAGAATGAAATAAAATAAAACAAATAAAACTATTTTTTGCCTTCTGATTTTTCACAGTGTCTACTTTTCCAGAAAGAAAACCTTTCCTTCAAGTATCAGATGTCACAAAGATTCAGTGCCCCAAGAATTGGGATAAATCCTTTGCACTTTGTTGTATGGCTGCGCTAGAGAAGAAAAGACCACAACTGGGGAAAAGGGACTGAATCACTATGGAGTTGTTGTTGTGACATCCCTTCAATGAATGCATAAACCAGGTGAGTGACTAAAGCCAAGGTTGAGCTTACAGTCTATGTACATAGGAGATTTTGAAATATATGTGTACGTGTGTTTGATGAGCTCCATGTGCTCTCCAATATGTAAAGTATTTTTCCTTTTGCGACCCCAGGTGCTCAAGGCTACATTCCCAGAACATGTGGGAGGTCTTTCACAGGGCTACTCTTTCCCTTCATGGAGAGGATGTCTGAATGTTGAGTACACATTGTTCACCTTTCAACCATGACACATGCTTAGATATTTTGGAAGGGAACAGCAACATTTCTAATAGACAACACTATGCAAATTTTTCAGAAACGCTCCTGATTTTCAATTAATTCAAACTGTTGAATGTAATTTCTGCTGGGTTTTGAACACAATGTGGTTCTGAGACATCACACTCCAGTGTGACTTTGCACATAATATTTGCCCATCTCAGTAACTGTCTTCCTGCAATATGGACAAAATGGCTTATTTTCTTACCAGATTCCCATTTCCCACTCCTGAGTCACAGGAGGAATAAATCCCTGTTCTGGACAGCAAGATGCAAAGAGCTTCTAGAAACCTGCTGCAGCCACAGTTTACTAGGTTCTTAAATTCCAGTTATTTCACTTTGTTTCCCAAAATAAGCATTACTAAAGCCACTACTACTTTAAACACTTTTCTAATTCAATGTAAGATGAGCAGAGGAAGGGCCAGCAGCAAAAAATACCTGTATGCCACTAAGAGACTTTTACTGACCACTTTTAACCTTGAAGATGGTGGTGGTGACAGGCAGGGTGCAAATCATGCCATTTCATTTGGAAGACATCACTGAGATGCATCATCTTCTAAGCAAGATCACTTTCTAAGAAGTGTGTGATGGCATCAAAACTGCGTCTTGCCCCAGATCCATGTGAACTCCTAAACCATTCTGTGGGACTGATTGATGGCGAGTTCTTTGTCCCAGGCCAGAAGCATGATGACAACCTCATGGAGCAGACAAGTGTCTTCCAGCACCTGGGAATGGGTCAAGTTATTGCTATGGAGAGACACTTCATTTAGTACAGCTCCCATTGCTCCACGCCTTCTCAGCTCCCCCATGTATTTTAGATGCTACTGTATAAAGTATTTTAATATAGCTTCCAGCACAGCTTCAAGGAGGAAGGCAGAGGAGTGTTGAGCAATATTGTTATAAACAAGCTTTTAACTCAGTGTCGTTGTTTGACAGATTTGAGTTCTTTATCCTGCTTCTTCATCAGATATGCAGACACACAGACGTACATACACACACTTAAATAACCTCTGTAGTTTAAAGCTCTGCTATGTCCTTGTATCCCTTCCTCTAATGTTTATGACCCATTTTCAAAGGCATTCACTGGTATCTGATGATCTGTGTCTTTTCAACTCTGCATGCAGACATGCAATCTCACTGTCTGGATAATGCTTCCAACGGACAGCCTTCCAACAGACTCACTTTCCTCTTTCCTCCTTTTCCACCTTCCTATGGATAAAAATGACTGATGAAGCCCATTACTTATCTATCAGATAATAGATCTACTTTGACACAGATTCCTTATAAAATTCTCTCTTAGCAAAATTTGTTCTGGACATTGAGGAGGCATTAGGCTAAAACATTGCTTTTATTCGGGGGTTAATTTAGCATTGAAATTCTTTTACTCTATTGACTTCTTTCATGGAAAATTGGTCCCCTATGCACAGCAGAATTTAGCTGATCCATATTTTTGTGATAAAAGAAAAAGGCAGTGCCACAGTAAAAAAAATACCCATAATGCTGACAGTATCATGGCTTGTAGACATGATTAAGATGCATACAACAAAATCCTGACACCCAAAAAGCGTGAACATGGTGCTGCAAAAAAGGATTTAGTTACTTTTTGTTAGTTCTAGAACACTGCCAGTCATTAGGAGAGAGAAGCAACTGTTCTTTGTAGCTTTGGCCACATTTCAAAGCATTGTGCCTTACTACACGAAGTACAGAATGGTTCAAGCCCTGAAAAAAGACATACTAACTGCAAGAGGCTTGATTCATTTTTGTATTCAGGCCTACGCTTCTGCCTTGTCCCAGCAGTGCCTGGGACCCATTTGCATGCTGTATTTTCTAGCTGCATCAAAACCTTCCAAGTGCATCCGAACCAAGAGAAACTCAGATTTGCTTCTTGGTTCATGATGCATTTTTGACAAATTGAAAGATGCTCCCAGATGAAATTCCAGAACTCCAAACCCATGCCAATATTTCTTACACAAGAAATCTCCAAAACCTGCAAACCACAACATCTGGAGTTGCAGCAGTTGTTACAGGACCTGCTTATCAGACAAACAGCTTCACACAGCCTGATAAATGAAAAACTCCCATTCACTTTGTCCACCACATCAGAACACAAAACAGAATGGCTCTGAGGGGGCAGTGGGGGTCATACGCCAACACTGCCCTCCTTGTCCTTCCCTCACACCTATAAAGCACTATGGCTGCTATCAGAAACCCTGGCTGAGTGACAGGTGTATGTGTGCTGCTTCCATCAGGGACATGTGCCTGCAGCTCTGCTAGGTGCCTGTCTCTTACAGAGCCTTGTGGGGTCATTTATTTTACAGTCCTTTTTCCTACAGACTGATATGCTGTCTCCCCAGGGGCTGTGAGGAGTAGCAAGGAAGAGAATGGCAGGGGCTGTTTGGTATACATCCTTGGGGGATGTATAGGTTACTACAGTTTCCAATTTGTCAGAGCTCCCAGAAATAGCTCTTGCAGAAATATATATTCCTGAAATGACCTAAAAATAACCCAGTGGCAACCTGAAGTGTATATAAAGTTGGAAGATAAAGATACAGAACATATAAAACATGTTCTTCTGCCTCCGTGTCCCAGGGAGCACCTTCATGGTGGTGTTATTCCAGCTGCAGGTTTTATGTTATTCCTCATTCCCCCACCACAACACTCTGTTCCTCGTTTGAAGGACTTGACTTGAAAGCAGCAGAAAGATTGCTGCTGCCTGGGCTGGATCAAGAGGCATTGATGCCTTTTGGAGAACAGTTTACCAGTGTGTACAAGATGAGATCCTCATAAGATACAAGATCTCCTGGGAACAAGGAGGCTGAACCAAGGAAGGTAGTGTACTTTGCCCAAAATTGGCACAACTTCTTCCAACACCTCAAGCAGAGGTTGAGCATCCTGGCAGCACAGTGTGGAGCTGGAGCCAGGAGTCCCTGCTCCCTGTCCAAGGACCACTGCTTCTCACAAACATTCTAAAGCACTCAGTTACCTTCCCTCCCAATCTCCTTTCTTGTTATTAGTTTTAATATTACCTGCTATGTATAAATAGAGTTAAATTATCTTCAGCAGGTTTATCTCCATTTTTTAACAGCAGTGTCTGAGAGTCAGCAGAGTCCTTCGTAAATCCCATAACCAAAATGAATATATGAATATATTGAGAAATTAGCATGAAATGGACAATATGGCAAACTTATTTCACATCTCCAGACAAAGACAAATGAAAATAAAGAATCTCTGCAGAATCCTGTAAAAAAATAAATGGTATCTTATTGAATAAATTACACTTGAAGAGACAGCAGTGTTTTTTTAATAGTCAAAGATTGATTCTCAGAACCAGAACCAGCAAACAAAGTACCTGCTTCTGTCTGCCCCATCCTGAGAGCTCTTCACAACAGAGCTGAGTAATTCACAATAGATAATTTACCCACACAAAAGCTTTCTTTTTTCACATACTAAATGTCAGTACCTTGATTGTTTCTTCCTCTAATTTATTTGTAATTCAAATTTACTTGTCCAATTTATTATCTTTCTTCTTTCCTAACAGGTCAGATAGACTGTGAAGGGTCTGCTACAAGTATTTCAACCTGCCTGTTCAAAAGAGGGCTGAGTTCATCATGAGTGGTATCAGACAGGACTGGGGTTTTTTCCTCCATATGCAGGAATGCAAATTTTGTGATCAGGGGAAGAGCTTCAGGTTGATAATAAAAATTTTATCCTGCTGGAGGAGTTTTCCTCAAAGCTTCAGCCATGGAAAAAAGGTTGCACCACAATCTCTGCTGTCTATGTGCAGAGATGAAATTAAACCTTTTTATTACATTCACTTGAAATAATGGCACCTGCATTCGCAGGCTGGGTTGCCAATGGCACAGTCAAAACCCCATTCACTTGCCTGTGTGCCCAGATTCTAGAAAAATTTCCTGAGGAACTGAGACTTCTGCTGTTTTAAGCAGTGTACCTTTTAAATGTACTAATTGCAAAGCACAGAATGAAAAGAAATGGTCACAGCAGAGGTGGATGAAGAATTTTTGCCCCTCATTAGGCAAGTTTAAGCTCGAGGCTGTGGTAGAGCTTTGTCATCTCAACCCAGCACTTCTGCTTTATGGCAGTATTCGAGCGTGCAAACTTCAAATGGGCTTTCCATGGGCATTCATGCAAACTAGGCTCCATTGCTCTAATGTCTGCAGAAGGAAAACAGAAAAGACCTGAGGAGTCGGGTCAAAAGGAATCCATTTTCAAACTACCAGTAACACTAGTCCACTTAACATGATCCCCATCTCAGCCCCTGGATGTAAGAGATGATTAAAAAAACCCCCCAAAAAACCAAAGTCAGAAACAAGTCAGTATCAGCTAGCCAGGTCTTAATGGGACATTAGCTCTTAGTGGGTGTTTGCTGCTATTCACACTGCTGCGTACTGTTCTTCCTTCAATTTACATAGACAGATATAATCAGTGAATATGTTCATGCAAATTTGAGCAGATGATGGGTTTTTAGAGCAGGGCTTCTCAGTTAAAGTGGGCTTTAACTAGAGAGCTCCATAATCTTTTTGAGAAATGACTCCCCCAGATAGCATTTCTATGATTGTTTTACTGTGAAACCAAATAAAAATAGGCAAAACTCGAGAAGCTGTATTATTGTTTTCATTCTTCTTGTTTGCTAGTATGGATGTGTGAGGGCTGGGGTATATCTCTACAGTTTGGTTTTGTGTTTGAAATCCTAGTGGTTTCACAACCATTTTCTCATGCCTGTGGGCGCTGCCCCATGGGTTGACAAATAACACTTCTGAAGGATCAATCACATCCAAGTGTGGGTAGGCAGAGGTAAAAGCTGCACATGGCCAAAGAATTAGCTCCAGTTTTGTCTGAAATCACAAATGAAGGGCTCATTTCTGTCAAGTTAACAATAGTACTTGCTGCTCCAGGAGCAGTTGCCGCTGAAACCCACAAGAATACTTTGTGCTCCTTTTGATTTTCATTTTCACAGGCCCTTTGCACTTCTCCACCTTGATCTTAGGTGATATGAAAGCATTAAATTAACACAAGGGGACCATGATTCTGCAGGGCAGGGCAGTGTCCCAACAGAAATCCCATTTCAGGACAGCTCAAAAGTATCTGGTGCAATGGTATCAATGAACCTGACATGGTCCTGCTAGTGTCTGGGGCAGCACAGACTCAATTGCATCACATTGAGGGCAAGCACATGAAATATTCATGTGCCCACGCACCAGACCCAGGATGCCACAAGATCCCAGCTGTGTTCCCTGAGATCTCAGCAGTGAAACCCCTCTGTGAGCCATTTCTTCTCAACATGAAGTGGAGCTGGCTGCCACTGACCATCTGACTGGCAGCTGAGAGGCTCTTAATGAGCAGCACTCGCTGAAGAAGACCTCAGCTGTGAGGAAGAGCTGTGGTATTGGGCTGAATTACCCTGAATTGTTCTTTGTGCATCTAAAAAGACATATATACTATTTAGAAATGTTCCTAAGCCACCAATGCATCCAACATATAAAAGCCATAGGGAAAAAAAACCCCACAACATGAACCTATATTTTAAAATAAATTTAATTTATCCCAATTGCCCTGTTTTCTGAATCACTAATAGAACAAACTATGATAAAAGCTGAGGAGGGATGGGAAGAAACCATGACCCTGTGGCGAATTCAGGAGTGATAGGCCGTGCATAAGAAATGGTAACTGAAAAATCCATGAGAGCTGTTTTGTTAAAAAAATGGACTGTGGAAATTATAGCTTCTTTGGAAGAATCAAGAGCAATAAACTGAAAAAGCAAGACTGCAAAGATCTTGAAACTGAGAGCAGAAAAGTCTCAAAAACCTGACTGGATTGGAGAAAAGGAGGCACTGGAAGTTTTCAGCGAGTAGTGGATGAACTATAGGGACATACTTATAGAAGACCCCACATTTTGCACATGGCCAAGGTCAGAACACAAAAGGAAATTGTAGCCATCAGACACAAGTGAGGATTTTTGCTCTGGGGAAGAAAGAAAAGTCAGGTCTAGAAAAGCCAGAGCAGGAAGGAGTGTCATGACTAGCTCCTCTTCCTTGTGTTGTCCAGCTGCCTCAAAGGGGAATGATGTTTGGAAGTCAGTGGGGCAGCTGCAGGGAATGAAGACATACTGCTGAAGCACAGCCTGTCTGAGATGTGCGACATCAGTTTTGTGTGACTGTTTTACTTGGACTGGTGTCCAGGAGCCAGAGGTTATTGTAAGAATGACATGACAGTGGATTGAATTTCCTCAATGGGAAAGGTGAGCTGGAGAGACTGGGGATGGGTGTGCTTGGTGTCAGCTCGAGTGAGCAGTGGTGCTCCCTGGTACAAGAAATGCCAAACTCTACCCTGCTCCTTGTTTTACTTTTTAACCTCAAAAAATACAGCACTCACAATGCAGTGTGACCATATAGATTCAGGGGCTACCCCTGAAATCCAAAGAACACAGGGATTCAACCAGGAAAAGATTTTGTTTGCAGCTATATCTATAAAGCAAGACGGAGGATGCCACTAGGCAACAGGCACTGCCCATCTGATGATGTGTTTCCTGAGCCTGTAGGTAGGCTCCAAGGAAAGTGAGCTGGGCAATTGCCTTTCCTGGGGAATCAAACAGGGATGGCATGAGGGGCAGAGATAGGAATGAAAAGGTTGTGCTACACTGTCTGCCTGATTGCTTAGCAGGTGTGTGTGTGTGTCTCCATGCGCACCTTTTATAAGCCTAGAAATAAAATGACTGCTGCAGACTATCTCTCTCCCTCATGGTTTTTAAAAGACTTCTCTGTTGTGTGTTTTAGTGGCAGATTAACAAAAGAGCTGGGAAATAGCAGGGGTGTCCTTGGCACTGATGCTGTTTCTCAGGCTGGAGAGATAAAACATCCCCAAGCAGGAGGGAGCCAGGAGCCTGGCGGAGCCCCCAGTGCATCCCTCTGCCCTCCTACTTAGCAGCCACCAGCACAAGAAACACAATTAGCATCCAAGGCAGCCCAGATGATGCCCAGCTGTCCTACTCTGATGGAAAGCCTTGAGATGTGAAGTGAGGGTATCATCTGGGTAGAAACAGTGCATTAAAACCACCCCAGCTTGTGCAGGCTCTAAAGTCACACCGAGCTGTGGAGAAGCAGTGTTTTTGCACCAAAATAAATGTAGCACCCTTTGTTGTGCCCACACAGCAAAAGAAGATGCTTGTTCAAATCTATGAGATTGGCATTTTCTTGTGGCCAGAGCCAGAGCACCTGGATTGGGGAAACAGAAGGAAGTACAGTCAGAATTTGCAGTCCTGGCTAAATGTGTTCACCTCCACCCACAGCTTTCTCTTCCTGAAGGATACTCTATGCATTAGCCATCCCAAAGGTGTTACTGTGTTCCTAAAGTATTTTCAGTATAATTGGACCCGGTCAGAGTATGATAAAGCCAAAGCACACGCTGACAAGCACAGGACTAACCCTTATGTGTTGGCTATATCTTCCTTCCCCACAGAGGTGTGTCTAGGAAGAAGAAGAAGCCTTTAATAAAGCCCTTGAAACTGGCTATAATTAAAACTGGCTGAAAAAAAATTTTTTTCTTTTAAAACTAACACACTTTATTTTTTATTTCACCTGAATTCTGGAAAAGAACCAAATCTTCTACTTGCATTTTTTTGAATTATATAAAGGAAATTCCACAGAAAATTGCTTTGTTTTTTTTCAAAGCTGCTCATAACCTATGTATGCTGTTCAACATCTTTGTCAGCGACATGGATGATGGCACTGAGTGCACCCTCAGCAAGTCTGCTGACAACACCAAGCTGTGTGGTGCCATGGACTCACTTGAGGGAAGAGATGCCATCCAGAGGGACCTTGATAGGCTTGAGAAATGGGCCAGTGCAAACTGTATGAGCTTCAACAAGTCAAAATGCAAGGTCCTTCACCCGGGTTGGGCCAATCCTAGACATACATACAGACTGGGCACAGAGTGGGTTGAGAGTATCTCTAAAGAGAAGCACTTGGGAGTGTTGATAGATGAGAAGCTCAACATGAGCCACCAGTGCGCTCATGCAGGCCAGAAGGCCAACCACATCCTGGGATGTATCAAGAGAAGCGTAGCCAGCAGATCAAGAGAGATGATTCTCCCCCTTTACTCTGCTCTTGTGAGACCCCACCTTGAAAACTGCATCCAGTTCTGGTGTCCCCACCATAACAGGGACATAGATCTGTTGGAGCACATTCAGATGAGGGCCACAAAGATGATCCAGGGGCTAGAGCGCCTATGCTATGAGGACAGGCTGTGGGAGCTGGGATTGTTCAGTCTTGAAGACTTCAAAGGGACCTAATAGCTGCCTTCCAATACCTGAAAGGAACCTACAGGAAGGCTGGAGAGGGACTTTTTACAAGAGCATTGACTGATAGGACAAGAGGAAATGGGTTTAAGTTGAAGGAGAATAGATTTAGATT
>JANIJG010016804.1:40940-83440 GCA_024611175.1 Megaceryle torquata
GTTCCTGTGTGATCTGGTCTAGGTGATCCTGCTCTGGCAGGGGGGTTGGACTGGATGATCTTTCAAGGTCCCTTCCAACCCCTGACATTCTGTGATTCTGTGATTCTGTATTGATGACTTATGTGTTTCATGTTATTATGTTAGGAGGAAAGACTGTGTCTTTAAAATATTGAAATGATTTTTTTTTAACATAAGAAAGAATGAATTCTTCCTTTCATTTTGACAGGCTCTGTGGAGAGTATATGCTCAGCAAGTCTAAAAACTTTCAGGACAACCTGTCACAGCCTCTAGGAACAGACTAAATAAGTGCTAAGCAAAGCATGAAATATGAAACACAACAACACATGACAGAATGAAGTGAAACTCTGATTTCAAATCATGCATAAACAGATTTCCTTGCAATAAGCACAGTGCCTGATTTTTTTCCCCCCATTTCCCTTGTGTTTTGCTTGTGTTATCATTTTCAGGGAGAAAAAGAGGTGTCATCTCAAAATATTCAACCTGATCCAAATGAAATTATTTCTGTTATTCTAAAGTGGATCCCAGAAAAAGTAAATAGAAGAAACTGTTCAGAAAATTGGTATTTTTTTTTTTTTTAATGTGTACTTTCCACTTCTTTTTTTACCAGTAATATTGTCCAGTCAGAAGGTAGTAGCCTATGGATGTCTTTGAAGATGAAGGAACTAAAAGTCATCAGTTGAATTCAAGACCAGTTTCCAATATTACCTAACCCTTAAAAAAACTCTTGGTAAAATACAAAGTCTTACAGTCTATTTTTGAAAAGAAGATAGCCCTTAGCAGCAGTATTGATGCCTTGTATGGACATGTGCACATTGTAGATCTTTCCAAACTTCCTACAACAAGGATAATTTTGAGAAATAAAAGAACCTCGGTGAGTTGTTAGTAAGTGAGGTTCTTGCAGCTGCTGCTTTACAGGTTTCAGTAAATCTTACATCTGAGGATATATTTCAGTCCCTGTTAGATACTGCCTACTGGCATTTGTTGTGTTGCACTGATGTCTTGCTGAAGAAATGTTTGCTGGTTTTGTAGCAAATGCAGTTACTTCTGTAGCCTGTGCATTACTTTCAGGTTTTAAGTCAGCCTTACTCAAGAGACCAGTGCAACTGTCTTCCAAGGATTTTCCTTCTGTTCCTTCAAAATAATGCTGCCAATGGCCAAGACTGGAGACAGGGATGAGTAGACCCTTAGCCAGCTCCAATGTGTCCTTTATTTTTAGAGTGCACATTTAATGTCACCCCAATGCAGATATCCTGTTATTTTCACCCTGTTTTACAGTACTCTGCAGTCCTTTACTCATGACCCAGCTGTCAGTGAAGACAGGGTATGGCTGAGATTTGGAAATTCAGTTCATGCTTGTGCGAATTTAAGCAGCTTCCAAGTGCTATGGAAAGCAGTGACACCTTCCACCCTCCTTCATGCCCTCCTCATAAAAACATGCCAAAAATCCCATTACTTTTGGTGATAGACCTCACTGCAACATAGTTGTGCCTGAAAAAAAAAAAAATCACAGATGCACACTGTGCCTTGCAGCTTCAGCTGGGAGAAATGAGAGTCACAAGCTCTGGAAATAAATCTGCCTCTTGCTCAGCACCAGCTAGCTGACAAGTGTTCGTCCATCTGCCATCAGCAGTCAAACTGTGAGTCTGCCGATGTGATATTATGGTGGCATAACTGACTGAGGCTTTTTGGACTGTGCTCCATGCTTGCATGCTGGCTCGTGCAGCAGCGTTCGGGGGGTGAGGGCTGAGGGGCAGAGGGGCTCCTCGAGACCACGCTGATGGAGCTGGGCAGCAGTGGCATGAATGGATGGCTGGAGTGGAGGCACTGCCTGACTGTGTTAGTGCTTCCTGCCAGCAGCAACGACAGAGAGAGCTCTCTCCAGCTGTCCCCCAAATCCCTGTGGCACATAGTCAAAACCCTTTCTACTTCACTGCTCGTCCGTAGTCACTTGTATCAGTTACCAGCCCAGGCGCTGAACTTCTGCCTTCACACTTCGGTACTGATTCCTTTTGTCATCACTTTCCCCCCTGATGTCCTTAAATGGACACAAGATGTAGGTGATGGTGACCATTCCCTGCAGCATCCACAGCAGCTGGCTGGTGTGACCCACATGCTGGCAGGGACCACAGCTGTGGTGATAACTGTCACCTTCCTTGGCTCAGTGAGTCATTTTACCCACAAACAAAACCACCTTGCTCCCTGAGGCTTTCTGAAAACTTTATTGTTGGCAGAGGGGCTGAGCCAGGGGAATGGCATCACTCAGCATCACCACCACTGTGTTTAGCAGATTGGGGCAGCCCAAAGACCAACTGAGGGTCACAGGGCCAGCTTGCTATGACAAACATACACCGAAGAAAGTGTAGGGAAGATTACACAGAAGTTGTAGCTCATTAATGGAAAACATGTTGAGATATTTTCCCGTTGCTGTTATTTATAAAAGATCCAGTTAAAACAGCTTATTATGGTAATTACAGCAATGTAAAGAGAGACCTAGCAAAGATTACAGCACTTTAGTACACCATCATTATGGCTTAAGTGAAACATATTTAGGACTCCAACAAGGCATCTCCCACATGCTTGGGCAGGAGATAAAAGAGGCAGAAATTCCCTGTATGAGCTGCTCAGGTGGCTGCAACATGCCCAGCTTGGCAGAAAAGCTGTCAGTGTCTGCTCATCACAAAATAGTATTGGCCAGTGAAGGCTGGGGTGTTGGGCTAGCACTGTGTGGTGACCAGTGCTTGATGGGCCATTGGGGAGACCGGGTGGCAGGTGAAAAGGGGCAGAAATGGGCAGTGGGGGAGACGGGACCCAGAAGGGTGACCTTGTGGTGGTCAAGTGGTTTAAAGATCTCTCCATCACCATCACCATCACACTATCTGGTGTGGGGATAATGGATCAAGAAAGAAGCTGTGAAGATTTGTCTCTGCTCTGTGACCTGACACCGCTGATAAATCCCCCACATACACCTCCATCTTCCAGCAATTGGAACATAAGTGGTTATCTAGATGCTTCATAAAGTCTCCCACCTTCACCACCATTATGTATACAGTGGAGAAACCCTCAGAGCTACCAGAAACCTGGTTTGGCCACACTGGGCTCAGGGGACAGTTTGATCCTTGGGTATATGAAATGACTGCAGTGTGTATAGCTTACATTTCACTTCCAAAAGGTCATGGGGATTTTGTAGTTGATGCTCAGTGCAGTACTCTCAAACTCACTTCTCAGCTTGACTTTTACCTGAATATTGCTTTCTTAACAGCTGGTTTGCTTTTTTTTGAATGATTTCTTCATTCAGTTTTCTGAGGAGCCAGGGCTGGAGAAACCTTCAGCCACCTCCTCTGCCACAGCTAAACTACTGTTGCAGCCAAATTCTCTTTACTTGGATTGTCTCCTGAAGTCACAGGGGCACCCAGTTAAGCAAAAACTGTAAGTTGATGCAGATCATGTTTTCTTATGAAGGTATAACATGCAGATTTGTATTCACACAACCTGATTCCAGTCTCCTAAAAGGAAGCAGGGCATCAAAAAAAGCATTACTCAGGTTGGGTTGTCAGTTTACAGTGATTTAAGGTATGTGAGAAACCAGGCCAACCAACAGCATCCATTTCACCCTTTAGCAAATATCCAGATGGTGCTTACCATGCTGAGAGTGAAGTGTCCTTTCTAACCTCAGAGGTGTGGAGCTCTCCCCGAGTTGAACTGTCTCTAAGGGTGTCACTGGGGAAGCTTGGAAAAGGACAGGAATGCCTTTTCATTTTCTAATTTAATTTAGGGAATTTAGAAAGGGCACTTGGTGACATTTTGGGGAGTGTTGACACAGGGGTGACAATAATTTTGCAAATGCATGTAAGAGAGGGATGATCCAAATTTCCACATTCAACATGGGCATCAAACAGCTGCACCGAGCTGCTGTCTCAGGTAGTATTACAGGTAATATTGTTGTGTAGAAAACACAGACATTTGTGAGATCTAGTGCAAAAGTAGATGAGTATAACATTCCTTCCAGGTGACAGAAGTGATTGATCCTGGGGGAATGTGCATAAAAACCTCATGGCAGCCAGGGCCCCATGGGAATGCCAGCCCCTGGCAGCTAGCACTCAGTGTGGACATGATTTACATCCACACTGTGCGCTTGCACTTTTGGATAGAAATGCCCCTGCATTGAGGCCACTGACACTCGATCTACATTATCACGGATATACAGTCATCAGCTGAGTGCCTTTATTATGAAAGAGTCTGACTTACACCAGTGGAACGGAGAGCTGAAGCCAGCTTAGGTTTCTGCTTCTGCAGCTGCAAGCAGATGCACTGACCCTCCACAGCCAAGTCTGAAAACTGCTTTCTCTTGCAGAAGCAATTAAACTCCTCATGTGCAACCTTGACATTAAAACATATTTAAATTTAAAAGCAATGTTTAGTAACACAGTTGTTTTTATTGTTTTCCTGGTTCATTTGGATTCCAGAGTTGAGCAGACATCTCAGGGATGGCTCATTCATGCCTGTTTCATTTTTCCATTCAATCAATTTTCCCTGAAAAGGAGACATAAGCAGTGAAGCCAATATAGTTTTATTGGATTCAATGCACTGCCACTAAAACAAATATATGTACACTCAGGCCACTACACTTTTATTAAAACAAATAGAATTTAATTCAAACCAGCACTTAATAGCTAAAGTTTGGGTTTTGGTGGTTTTTTTGGTTGCTTGTTTTCTTTTTTTTTTTTTTTTTTTTTTAAGAGGTGAAATTGAATACAACCAATATTTTTGCTCAGTGTTTTCACAATCAGATTCATGTCACCTAGACAATATATATTTACCATAGGTAACACATTTTTATTAAAAAGAAATTTACAGAAACCAGGTTTCTTTTGAATGTAGAGACAGAAATCCTAAGCTATTGTAAGATTAGACCAGAGGACAGGTGGGAGAGTCTTTATTATTATTTTTTATGCTGGTAAAAAGTGCTTCTACTTGGAATTTTTTTAGACTGTTACACTTGGTGTGAGAGATGTCTTCTCAGAACTTAGGCTTTTAGAAGTCTATATCTTTCTACAAAAAAACCCATCCATTGTACAGACGAGCAGGAGAAACAAATACAGTGCTCAATACAAGTAAATGTAGTCATCAAAGGATGACAGTACATTCAAACAAAATCTGGGAAATTAGGGCTTGCATCTGAATCGAGGTGTAGCTGCAGGAGAGACTGTTTAGAAGAAATCTAAAACAGAGATAGAAAAAAGCTCAATAGAGAAATTAAATGGAATTGTCATTTACAATAGTGATATTCACTTAATTGCATTTCTACACTTCTGTCTGTAGATGAGACAGTCTTTTATAGAAACCAAGGGGAAGTGTATTTCCTTTTTTCACTTGGTACTTCTGCAAATCAAGCCTAGGTCTCCATGCGTGCCTAATAAAATCCACAAAACCCTTATTTTACAAAAACCTCATTTGCACTTCCAAAAACTTGTCAGATCTTTATTCTTTGGGATTCATCCTTTGATCTGGAAAGGTTATTGTCTTCCCTTGTCTTGTCTTTCTTTACTCTTTAGTTTCTCAGAGAATAATGCAGAATATTAGGAAAAGTGTATGGAAAGCCATGCACCTTTTTTCTTGATGACATTTTGCAAAAAAGGGACTGGTTCTGCTCTGAAACATAAGCTGCTTTTTCACCCCCAAGAAAAGCACTCCGGGGAGGTGGTTGAGATGTGCCTGAGTGTTGATGGAGCAGTCAAGTCAGTTCAAGTCAGAACACGTGCACTTAATTCCCATGGATTCATTTGAATTTCTTTCCTCTATTGTCAGTAAACTTTGGGAAGAAAAAGGAAAATTATTTCATAATCTTGTATGAAAATTAGCTATAGCAGATAGTAATGGCCTTCTCTGAGCTCATAGTAGTAAGAGAAATAAAGATGCCAACTCTGTGACTGTTAGAGTGGCATCTTGGCTGCATTCACATTTGGAGATTGGCGTATCCATGACCACTGAAGCATAATTTTGGTTGCTGCTTGAGCACCCCCAACGCTGATGGAAGATGTTGGTTTTATGAATGTCTCTCCGAGGCTGGTATTAGAAGAGAGTGAATATAAATATATGGTGGCACAGGGAGATTCACTGAGGGGTGCATCCCCTGTTTTTTAGCCCTGCATCCTAAAAGGCACTGTGTCATGCTGACCTTCCCTCCTGAATCAAGGGCTCTCTCTGAAGTGTCAGTTGGGAAAGCATCATTAGATAGCAGTGATGGGGGGAGCACTATCCCCTCCATATGGGCTGAACAGCTGCTTTTGCAGACTTCCCAACCAGGGGAGCAAAGGATTAAGTTCAAGACCCATATCCAGATATCCTCCCCCACATTGTGCTGAGTGGCAGCACGATGCAGGTGACAAAATGCTTCCACTATTTCAAATCCACTTTGTCAGAGACCAGCTACCACTCCTTTGCCTCATTCCCAGTGACGACTTTTCCAGTCAACAGCTCAGCAGCTGCGTCTGCCTGTCAGGCTTCTCCCTGCCAGCCTGGTGCAGAGAGAGAAAAAAAACCTCAACCCTTCTCTGAACAATTTTAATTAATACTGACATTTATCAAGCTGCAGAGGAAGCAACTGCTGCTCATTGCCTGGGTTTACATGAAAATAGTAGAAATAAATGGAACTGTCATAAAGTTGTAGACCATCCCATCTTCATTACAGCTAACACTTAGAAGAAATGAGTTGTGAGCAGCAAGAGATACAGGTGCTCATGGAGAGGCTGATGGACTGTCCAAGCACTGAGGCTTTCTCCAAAAGGCAGGCTGTTTCCTAATTCTTGTTGCTTTCCTCACTTGTAGACACATGGTTCTACTTGGAATAGCTGGAGATAAGCTGTGCACAGCGACCCAGTAAATGTCATCCAGGTCCCCACTGTGCTGCACTCTGCTCCAGAGGTGGCAGACTCTGTCCCTCACATAGCTTGGACACACCTTGCTCTGAGTATCCTCTGATACTCTCAAAGGCCACATTTGAGTCCTCCCAAGAGCTGCTCATCGCTCTACCTCACCCCTGTCAAAGGACTGCAGGTCCATGACCTGGAGGCACATACACCTTCAACAGGTCTCGTATGGTCTCACCATGGTAGAAAGGCCAAATAACTGTACTATATTGCTACAAAATGCAAACAGCACATGCCTTTTTGTGAAAAGCATGCATAAGGTCTCTGCATCCTTACAAGCCACCTTACCCCTTTGCTAATCTTTCACAGGCCTTTTAAATGCTGTGGAAGCTGTAGTATTATCGTAGATTTCTAGCAGGGCAGACTTTGGATGTTTCTACCTGCTTATTGACAGCTCTTCCTTGAATTCCTCTGTAGCATTTATTTCCTTTCAAAAATGTAAACCATGGATGACAATAATTTTTTATATCCTGACTCTTGGATATAGAATAAAACTGCTCTTTCTTCATGGATGTGTTCCTGCACCATAGGTGGCCTTTACTTTAGCTTAAAACCAACAGCAAAGAAATAAAGAAATAAATAGGTCTCTGTATGATAGGACAGTAGTATATGTGATTTTCTTTGCAAGAGCTAATATCTAACATGGTGCTAATTGGTCCACTATATGATTAAAATACATCCTATCAAAAGGAAATTTTATCCCCCTAAAAACCCCAAACCAGTATCCCACAAAATGGTTAAAATTGTTGTTCTAAGCAGGGGATTTATAGGACAGAAGAAGGTGGTCTGTAGTCTCTCTAGAAAGGGCAAGTCCTCCTGTGGTCCTGGACAAGTTCAATGGAGGTCTCTTAGGGCATATTATTGCTGGTGTTTGTTTGTTGTTCTGACAGATACCTGCATCTCTGGACTGACACCAAGTACTCTTCAGAGTGTAATTTTTGCCTTTCATGTCTCAAAGTAGCTCTGTCTTCTAGGGAGAAAGACTAGCAGTCACTCATCAGTGCTTTCACAAGCTCTGAAATAGGACCAAAAGCAAAGGAAAACCCAAATACAGCTTGTAACCCAGAGACACGCTGTGTGAGTGGACTGATGAATTTATCTAAAGTTTTTGGAAATTACAGAATCAAATCCCGATGGCAAATAGCTGTAAACCCTCAAAGTGATAGGCACCCCACACCCCTACACACAGAGTCATGCATAGCATAGGAATCTGGATTCCATTGCAGTGTTTGACGTCAGGATATTTTCTGTAACCCTTATTTTTAATTTAATTGCTTAATACAGTACAATGAAGCAGTCACCCTATAGTGGCTTTTAAATGGGCCCTCTGATCCTGCAAAAACACTGCGAATGATAAATTATTCTTCCGAATATCGCTAAACTAAAATACACCTCTTTTTTCTCCTTTAGTTCTAGCCAGCAGCAACTGTTGGCTGCTGATAGCTACAGACAGCACATTTCCCTTTCAGGAAACAAATATTGTTTTATTTTGTAGAAAAAATATCCCCTCTAATGTCAGCTATAAAATACAGTAACTGGTCTTCAGCAATACATTGAATTATACACACCTAACTGTATTGGAGACTATAAATTCATCAGATGGTGCAGGCCAGGGGGCTTGTGAAGTGGAAGGAATTTGTCTCTTGTCCCCCTCCAGGGAGAACTGTCACCCTAGCACTGAGATATCACTTGAGCAGTAGCTCTCCAGGGGCAGAAAAGGCAGAACTTGCTGAGTCTGTTTGCGATATGCTTATCTATTATTGACATTCATATCCCGTAATAACTCCGGGAATAAGAATAGAAGATATGCCCACTCAAACCATCTTTGGATCCTGAAATGAAAAATTTCTACTGCACAAAGGAGACTGATTTGGTCCCTGCCAGTCCATTCCCCATGGGCAAATACCTTGCCAACTTCTGTGGTAAGTTTTTAGAAATGCTCATGATTGTGGGGATGTGTCAGAAAACATTAAAAAAAAAATTATAAGTAGTATTAATGTCACTGACATGTCATTAAAGCCTACTAGTTCAGCAGAGTTACATCATGCACAGTAATAAAAATGATATATTTCCTTTTATTTATTATTTATTATTTATTTTTCTCTATTCTAGGGATCTTGGTTCTATTTCCCTTCTCCCCCCAACATTCCCTTCTCACCTTTTCTTCCAACTTCTCTAAGTACCATAAGGTGCACTCTTAACAGCTTTTGAGCAATATTTCATATCTAGCCAGTTCTGTGTTGATAAAAGAACATTAGAGTTATTTCTCTAACTACGTTTTAACAGAGAAAATAAAAATTAACATGGAATGTAACAAAATATATTTTTCAGTCTAAAGAAGCAGGTTAAGTTGTTGGGGTTTTTTTCATACTGGTAAAGATCTTTTCCAATAGTCTATTACTTCCATTATGGCTTGCATTGCAATTCCTAATCCATGTAAATTTTGAGCCACTAATTACCAGTTAATCACAATATAGTCTCTTTAAAATGACGAGTATCCTTGCCTATGCTAATCAACAGCTTTGCTTGATGAAGCTGACTTTGTTATTTTTTCCAGTGTCTACTACTATTTTACCTTCCTGTACTTCTCTCATGAGGTTTCATTTTGAATGAATAGTTTTGTCAAGAGCAACAAAAATTACCGGATATGAAACCTCAATAAAATGATGATACTGTTTCTTCTGAAGTCCCCTTTTTGGGAGAGTTTTGGTTTAGCTGCCAAAATATGAATCACATCAGCACATGACTTGTATAAGAAGGAGTTCTTTGGTCACAAATTCCTGTCAAGTCTGTCTGATTAATTCAGTGGATCTAGGCCAACACTGAGACTAAGGCTTTATTGCTTTTAATAAGCTATTTTTATTAGAAACATAAGCATCACATTTACTATTTTTATTAACAGAATTTTCATTAGAGATCTGTGCTTGAGATCTAAGCATCATTCATTAAGTTACAATTGATACATTATACTTGTTATAAATTGTGTGAATATGGGGACAAATTTGACCTGATACAGTCTACAGTATTAGTTCATGAAATTATAACATTGTGTTTATAGTTACTGCATCTGTACGGGGGATTGGAGGTGTAAGCTAATGCAGGGAGAAAGGCACACTATACGCTTTATTTCCGTCTATGCTTTTCCATCTTAACGCAAACAATCAATCATTATAGAAGGAAGCATTATACCGATCCTTTCCCCGCTGAGGTCAAGTAGTGACTTTGAAGTGAGAGAACTGGATTCATTGATAGAAATAATAGACAATTAGTGTGTGCTGTGTTTAATTGGAATGAATGAACTTGATTATTTGGCTTCCAATAAAGCAAAATAAATTGTATATAAATCCATTAATAATGAAGAATCTTTGCTTATTCCTTTGTTGTTATTTTTGATGCTCAGAAGTGGGTCACTTGGTATGTGCATAAACAAAGAAGATAAATGGCTAGAAGAGGAAGGAATTTTCCATAACCTGATTAAAGGATACGTCTGGCTCCTCAGAGAATGTTATAGCATTTAATGATTTTGTTGTTGCTGTTCTTAATGTGTCTAATGTTTGCTGTTTAAGAAAATCAAGAAAAATGTTAAAAGGTTGCTCCAGAAGGGAGCTGTCAGCCAGGAGACAGCCACAAAGTCTCCACTGGAAAACTGAGAAGGGAGAGAGGACCCCTACCACCTCCAGCCCAGGGTAAAACCTCACTGGATCTAAAATGAGGGGCCAGTAAACTCTGCAATGTGATCCCCCAAACTCTGCTTCCCTGACTGCATTCCAGAGCCTCATCTGGAGCATGCATGGTGCAGTGACATGCACATAAGCTTTGGGTACATGCTCCTTGGCAAACCTTGTGTGGCCCAGGATATGGGCCAGGATATGTGGGAAGAAATCCCAGCAGACTCAGCTTAGCTGTACCCCTATAGAACTAAGATGACTAATTTTTCAGCATCCTCTTTCCCAGAGCTGGGCATCGTTGCTGCTGAAAGCCAGAGCACCCCTATTCTGGAGGGGACCAGACCTTATGCATATGGTCTGACCTTGCATGCCCCTGTATCTTATGTCTAGGAAACCAGGTTCAGCCTTTTCATTGCCTGCCTCCTCACAATTCATATATGACAAGAAATTAATCTCATGTGAGATTCTGCTGCCACATCCAAGTCTTGGAGCTGGTCTGCCAGAATGGCCTGAGATCCTGTGGCAATGTTCCTGTGCCTTCCCATTCCTGGAAACCCTTACAGGAAAGAGACCAAGAATAACCTGCTCTTAACCTGACCTGCCATTCGGTTGGTGCCCTGATACAAATTTAGATATGGATGTGTGGATGTCCCTGGATCCCACTGTTTAGATACAGGCTCTGCAGTTCCATGAATTTTCACCAGTTTTTGGTATCAGCATCCCCCAATCACCAAACAAAGTTAATTGTTTTTCCCAGCTGCTTTATCAAAATCAAGAGTTCCCCAAATAGTGTCTGCTCTTTTGGCAGTGTCTGTGAGACTAGACTTAAAATACTAATAGGTTGTGTTATTATTTTAGCATGCTACTAATACAGTTCTGTGCAGTGGAAACTAGGCAAAGCAATTGGCAGATGCCAGGAGACCATAGCAACAAAAGTTGAGAAAAGGTGCATCAACAAAGAAAAGACAGTTCCCTAGATTGAAGGGCTTTCTGCCTGACAAAAGTCTGCTACGAGCAAATGGAGCCATAAGAACCTCTAAAAGAGAAGGTGCAAAACCCACATATAATATTATACAAAGGCTCTGTTGTAGTGTGAAAAGACAAACACCTTAACCATGCAGCTGCTATTGATGATCCCCAAAATGACAGTTATGAGGACGATGTCAGTATTAATATAACTTTGAAGGATGAAGCCTTTATTAAGGAAAAATGAACAAAATTCATTCCTAGTATTACGCAGTAATTTGTCTAGGGTCATAGAAAGGTTGAATTTTATTCTCTTTAGAGTCAATACTTTTCAGGAGTCTGCATCTCCTTAAGAAAAGAAGGCCTATTTATTTCCTGCAGATCTATTTGCACTTCGTATAGCTACAACCATAATATCATGAAGCTGGTCTTTGTTAGCTAAGGATTCTTTTCACATAGCTCACCATTTTAGTTCCCATAACAACAGAATACATTTGTAATATGGAAATCGAGCTTCCCTCTAGTCTTTTAGGGTAAGGTTGTTTTCCCACTTATAAGAAGCTTGTAATGCACTGTTCAAATCTGAAAACTTGTGTAGTTTAACACAGTAGATAATCTGAAAAAAAAGTGCTCGACTTCCATATTTAAACACTTTCAGGTGAAGTGACAAATACCTGAAGCTTTTGGCTTTATGATAGCCAGGGACTGCTACATCATATCTGCATTTTCTAATTAAGATATGAAATGCATGTTTTTGAATGTGCCTTTTTAGATTCCAACAAATTCATTGTGTGTTTATGAATACACATAGCCATACCAAAGTTGGCTAGCCTAGCAAGGTTTATCTTCAGCCTATAGCTCTTTCCCCGAATTCAATACTGGAGGCACAATTTAATGCAAACCCAATTTATGACTTAATGCTCCAGGGACCATAGTAGGAGATTGTTACATTATTCTTTTCTAATCCTATTTGTGTTTTAATTTGCTAAGTCTGTAATGAGGTGCATGCCTTGAATAGATTCAAGATCTTTCACATTGCTTTTGACTTTGTTTAATATAATAGATTGTACAGTTTGCATTCAGAATTGAGGTGTTCCAGTCAGTACTATCTCTTCATTTTCAAAACTAAAGTGGATAAAATTATGTTCTAAAAGTAATTGTATCCATGTTTCCTTGTTTATCACTTAATGGTTTATTTCCTGTTATAATTTTCTGTTGCAATATGTGAGGTCACAAAAATCAATTCTCAGTGGACTCTGACTTGACTGTTTGAAATTACTCCCCAAAACACTCTGAAAATCTTATGTGGAAAATAATGCACTGTGTTTTAGTGGCTAGCTATACTGATTCTTTTGTATTCTTGATTCTTCAATTTTTTGTGCTGGTGAAACTAGTAGAAATATAGAGAAGTGGAGTAAAATGTCAGCTATAGGAGATATTCAAGTGATGATAATCAACATACCTCTATTTATGCCAAAGATTTATGGTGATAAAGCTACCACAATGTAACCAGAGAATTTATTTAGATCTGTGATTCCAGTTGCCATTCATCTACACTTCTAATAGAAATCCCATTTCAGGTCATCTCTAGATTTTAACTTTGGTTTGGTTTATTTTGGAAGAAAAAAAGAAAACTTTATAAAATTTTAAATTTTATTTTCATAAACATATTATAAAACATACTATACCACAAAAACATAGCAGTTCAGAAAGAAAAAGAAATGAAGGTTTGAAAAGGAAAATTTCAGGGAAGGGAAGGGAAGGGAAGGGAAGGGAAGGGAAGGGAAGGGAAGGGAAGGGAAGGGAAGGGAAGGAAGGAAGGAAGGAAGGAAGGAAGGAAGGAAGGAAGGAAGGAAGGAAGGAAGGAAGGAAGGAAGGAAACCCACCCTCCCCGGTCTTGCAGGGGGGTTGGACTAGATGCTCCTTTGAGGTCCCTTCCAACCTCTAACATTCCGTGATTTTGTAAGATACTGTCACAGTGACTAGGATTTTTACAGGATTCTTTTTTTCAGACAGTATGCAGTACTAACACTTTCCTGATTGGTTCTCAATCTGTGTCCTGAGTCCTCTTCCACCCATAAGAGCCATACCGGAAGGAAATCAGCTTTTTGATGCCAAATGCATGGTCAGGGCCATTTATTGTTCCTGTGGGAAACTGGCACTGTGGGAATCTCTATTAAATTCAGAAAATGTAGTTGGAGCAGCTACAGTCTCACTGATCCAAAATGAGCTGTGGGTAGATGCTTCACAGAGAACAAGGAAGAATGTTTGCTCTGATGCTCACTTTCCAGTGTTTAGTACTGGCATCAGATATCTGGACGAACGCAGTGAGAACATGTCCCAAATAAATGCCTTCTTGCAATACCAGTCAGCCATTCCTTTTTATTTTCTAGGTAATTCTGGGTGCTTTCTCCCATGTTACCCTTTCTGGATATTGTTTTGCCTGGATCTATGCCCCTGGGTACAGACAGAAGCCAACAAAAGTCCAGGATTTTATCAAAAACAAAAGACAGGAGTAATCTTTTCCCATGTTTTTTTGCTCCCTAACGAATGCATCCATTCAAAACCTGGATTCTATTCCAACTAAAAAGAACAGCATGCCTTATGAGTCGCAAATGTAGGAGTCCAAATATGCCTTGGAATAGTGAAAGCTCTTGTAATTTAATTTCGTTTTCAAGTATGTTTTCTGTTCACTTTCCACATAGCCTTGAGGACTAATAAATCAGAATAATGGAAAGCTTACAGAAATCTTGCATCATTTTAAGAGCTGCTGTTAATTTGTGAAACCTCCACTCATGCCAACAGATTCTTCAGTTCTTTATTTCATCAATGCGAGTGGGAAGTAATTCCAGCCTTCCTCAAATTTCAGGAGAAGGAAAATGAAGAGTTTGGATTCATATGTCTGGCTTTGAGCAGATGAGTGCTGAATTGATGGTTGCAATATCCTTATTTTCTATTTTGGATTGCAGCTAAAATCTCTCATAAACTTGATTTTGGTAAATCCAGACAGCTGGAAACCCCTGAGTACCAGTGAGCCCCTACACTGGATGACATTTTTTAAGCTCTGAGAAAATTACTGTGGGTATAACAATACCATCCAAGGAAAACTCCAACTTCGTCCGTGGTTAAATACTGAACACAAAGGCTGAAACTCTAGGAGATATCTCAGAGGTGAACTAAAGCAATCTTTATTTCAGATGGCTGAGAATGGAACATAAGTCTTATCAGAATAGCCCTTGGTTAAAAGTAATTGTTTTTGGATGCAGTACTAATTTGTTACAATGCACCTGCTCCCACTCGCATCAGGTAGTGTCTAGTGACAATGATGATGGGAAGAATACAAGAGGAAGGTATGTGGGGTTTACCTGGAGTAATATATCCATAGAGTTAATGAATAGAAAACACCCAAGTCCAGATGGATGATTTTCAGAAAGTCTTCTTCATAGACCACAAGTGGCCTTTGAAATCTTTCCTGATCATCTGGAGAAAAAAAAATTTCTTTAACTGCTGGGGTTCCTGACACCAGGCCTCATGCAATCCTCAATATTGATTCATTGAATCTTGCTGTGGCACAGACACACACACACCCCCCCCCAGGTATACAGATTGTGTGGTGGCTGCCTCCAGCAGACATGTCAAAACAGCTTTTGAAATTAGAGCCAGATGGTTTTTAGGAAGGGCAACTGGCCATGAGCTACAAGAGGACCCCATCAGATCCATGGGAAAAATGGCACTCCTGACTGACAGTCACTGCCTGCTCCCACTATTCTCCATGTAGTGAATGGATTAAGTGTGCTGGAGCTCCAAATATTCCCTTCAGACAGCTTTAAAGAGTTAAGTGGCATCCAACATCTAACCCTCAGCCATGTGTGGCTGCAGTAGCCTGACCCTGGTCCCACATGGGTTCCCAGGGAGAAGGGACAGGGGCTTCTGAAGTGGATCTTTGGTGAAAATCAGTTGTTTGACTCCAACAGTGCAATGCTGTAAACCTTTTCACAGCTTCTGCCTTGCCTAAATCCATCAGTGCCGCCTCTCTATTTCACTTTCACACAGAATTATGCATCTCTACTCTGCCCTGACCTAGCCAGACTGAGAAATTAGATAAACTTCCACATTAGTCCCCAGAGGGCTTCAGATATGACTAACATACAACTGGGACCAGCCTGTGGTTAGCTGGTTACTTCACTGTAAGTTTCAATCTTCTCAAGCAGAGGAAATTGCTAAATGCTTTTTTCCCATTCCCTGGTTAGGTGCCCTGCTACCCAGCTTTCATATAAAAGCAGGGCATGATGCATTCTTATATATTATCATTTCCAAGAAAGCAGCAGCAGCCAAACCCCCCCCCCCCCTTCTTCCAAAATTTCCTGTGGACCCCAGAATTGTCAGGGTGTTCATTTCCTCTGCAAATGGTTGTTGGGCTAAGATCACCCAAGGGTTTTGGTCAGAGCAGAGCTCAGTTTCTGTGTTTCAGACAGTCCTGGGCCAACTGCTGAGCTGCTTAGGATGAAAAACACAATCCAAAGGGCAAGGATGGAGGATATGTGCCTTCATAGTCAGGCAACAAGCAAGGAGGGCTTTAGGATTTTGTATTACACATAACTTGAAGATGGGTTTCATCTCACTTAAAGGCAGTCTTCTCTTAGCTGGGCACCTCAGTTACACTCAGCTTCTCCTTGAGTCAGCAGGGAGAGGTTGGTGCAGGCCACTGTGGACTCACCTATCAAAGGAGACTCATTTTTGCTTGATGTAGGCACCTCAGGATGTAGTTCCAGTTCTCTGGAAGCAGCATGGGTTTGAAGCGCCTTGTCCTTGCCCATGCACACTTACAGCTCACATTGGCTGCCCTGGCCACTTCAGGGCTTGCAAGCTGCTTTCTAAGCCAGGACAGTGAAATCCTGTCAAAATAAAGTCAGAATTCCCATACTGCTGCCCTTGTCATGTGAAGGTTTAATTTTTACTTCCTTTTGTTCGAGAGTGTCTGGATAGAATAATAGTTTTTCTGTGATGGTAGGTAAAAAGAGTATGTCTCTTACCTGATAGTGTCTCAGGAGACAATTATGAGAGGACACATCTTGTTTGTCATGGAAGATGCATATTAAAACATAAGAATAAATCTGTGACTTGACAGTTGTCAGTGTGTAACAAAGAGCAACCTCACAGTGACAGGGCAGTTAATAAAGACTATGGAACCCTGTGCCTAAGGAACGGAGAGTACTGGAGCTGTGGGAGGATCCTCATCAGCTGGCAGCAAAATGCACTCACAGAGAGCAGCAATGCACATTTAGCAAGGGAATATTTCCCATCATAGGCTAGAAGGGGTGCAGTGCCATTCCGCATCCCATTCACAAATTAGTCCTGCCCTTATGCTCCCAGTTGCACACCCCAAGAGGGCCAGGCATCTACACAGTGCAACACCACCCATTTTCACTCCACGCCAGTAACAGACACCTTTCACCTTCAGGTCACAGCAGCTGAGGCTGCTTTAACTATAGGCAACCAGGCAGCTGCAGACTATGGAGAGACAGGCAGGGAAACACTTCCAACAATGAAAAAAAACCCCTCAGTGCCCACAAGACAAAACATGTTCTGCGGGTAAATGCAGTGCCCACATGCTAAAATTCCTGGAGCTAATTAGACTTCATTGTTACATATGCTTATTGCTTTGTTTCAAGTATGCTTTTCCTAAATTTGTAAATACTTTGTTATAATTCCTTGAAGACAGAGAGCATCCATTCCTCCACAAATAAAATCAGCTATTTGTGTTTGTTCCTTTATATAGATGCATGTAGGAAAGTGTGGGTGTACATCTATATCTCTCTATTGCACATAATAAGTATCTAACCTTATGGTGTTTATTGAAGAAAAAAAAAATTTAAAAAGCAGAAGGACATGTGTTAGGTGCTCTTTCTAGAAAGCTTGCACAGTGGTAGATGACCTTTATCATGGCACCTAGCATGTATTAGCCAAAATAATTAACAGTTTTTTACTACCTGACTATATGTTCTGTTATAAGGAATAGCAAATGTTTAATCATAAATATTTTAATGGCTTCAGGGATTCATGGTATTCAATGACTGTGTTAAATGATAATAATCACATCTGGTTTATTACTATAGTAATTCAGCAGCTTCTCTTCAGTAGTTATTTTTTATTATATGTGCTGTGCTACTGTCATGGTCATTTATAGCGGTAATATTTTAAAGTGGCTCATTTGTTTGTTTAAGGACAGTTTCACAATATATTTCTGTATTAATATACATTTTGTACTATTATTTCCAAGCTGCCACTGGAAAATTGATCCTAGCTTGTTACGATGAGAGGGGTTGGGACTTGTGCAGAATGTCACCGCTGAAAGCGAGTGACAGAGCAGATGGGTAGTATACTGGTCTCCACTGGGGCTGTAATTGCTGTTGAGTTTTATTCATAAATGAAGGGGTCCATTAAGAAATGGTTAACTAATAATAAACATGAGGGGAGGATTTGAATCAGGCAGTGCACAGACAGAACTAGAAAAATACCATAGCTAAACAGTCAAAAAGCAACTGGATATGGCCATTTTACACATTATTGCCAGTAATACTCCCCTTTTTCGCATGCTAGTGCACTTATAATGGCAAGACTTTTACTAGGTAGACAAGGGAGAACTGATTGATTTTGCTGATCGTTTTATTCAGATACCTGCCTACTCTCAGTCATAGGAGAGAGGACTCATTTATCTTAATGGGATCACTCATGAGAGTAAAGGTTTGGAGAATCAAGCCATATATCAGCACAAATGGGAAGAAAGTAGCAGAACATACCAAATTAGAGGAGGGACCACTCACGACTGAAAAGTCCTTCCCATCATTTTCTCCCCTTGGAACCGAAATTTTCTAAAAGCTTGTGTTCTTCAGGATGCTGGATTTCGTGGTTGTGGCATCCTCAGACATCTGGGATTCAAGTTATTTACCTGGAGAAAGTCAGGGGAACATAGACCACCAAGGAGTGGCTCAGAGGGTGACACTTGTGAAGATGCTGCAATCTGTAATCAAACACTAATATCATTTGTGACTAGTCCCTCTGTTAGCAGCCCAGCCCTGGAAGTTTTATGTTGAATTTAAGGGCAGCAGAGCAGTTCATGGCCATGATAACTTACAGCAGAGCTTGCCTGGTGTATTCAGACCTTGCATTGCCTTTGTAGTTAGTACCAAAAAAAATTATAAATCATATTTATGAGTGTAAAAGACATAGATAAAGGCAATTTGTAAATGTTGCCTGTGAAGGAAAAACTGGTAGAGAAAGGGTTAACTTTCTGCTCTTTTCCCTCCCTTTCCTGCTTTTAATGACCTGGTGAAGGAAGCTCTGTTTAGTTCAGCAAAACCTCTCCACTATTCTACCACACAGGATGTATTGAATTGTTGCAGCAAAAGTTAAAAGGAAACTAAGGACAATTGTTAGTGCTTCTTTCCTGATTCATTTTCTAGCTGGTTTGATTGGTTGGTGGGCTGAGGGTAAATGGCTTTTATAGCACTGAATGATGAATGACTCTGAAATAGTCTGTAACCAGAAGTGCCAACTGACATGCTGCTGATTTAACTGACATACAGGGTTATGTTTGTATAGAGTCACTTAAATAAACATGTGCTAGGCTGGAGCCAGCTACACCAGCACTTCTTCTTTGTTTCCCCTCCACCCTCTATATATCACTAAAAGATTATGATAACGATTTAATCTTCCTATCAGTCATTCATTATATTAATTAATTCAAATGTAATTGTTTTAAATGCCTCTCCATTGCTGTTGGTACTTTGTACAGCACTTAAAACACACACACTATCAGAGGACAAAATAAATCCTCAGTAAAAAGACACACTCATCAAACAGGCTCCTTCAAACTAGCAGTCCCTTTCATCCCGCAATTATCTCCTTAGCCTTCAAAGCAGCCTCTCCCTAAATGCTAAGGAAAATAAATGCATCCAGAAGCTTGACAAGAGTTCAACTAATCCTAGATCTTACAAAGGAGCCAGAGCAAATTCCTCCAAGAAAAAGCTCTTCTATGAGATTCTTCCTTTCCTGTACTCTTACCTTTGTGCAATATGTGTTCTTTTGTGGCTTTCTGTAAGACTTCATCAAACCTTATAAAAGTCTTTATTCCTCTTTATGGCTTTTTTGTCTCCCAAGTGAAGTGCAGAAATAAATTTCCTAGCTAAGATTTAAAAATACACGTACTGGCATTGAAACCCCCATTTCCCAACACTTCCCTGTCATTATAGTAGACAGGTCAGTATGTAACAATCTATTTTTAATGTGTAAACCAGAAAAAAGTGCAAAAGAAGGAGAAGAATTTATGCAAGGGCCCTTCCTCTGAGTAGTTCTGCTTAGCTCTGGGATCCCTGGCTGACCTAACACTCAGCAAAGCTTTATTGCAAGGGTTAAGTGGGCTTAAGTTTTAATAACTCACACATTGGAAATACATGGTTACTCAAAGTACCAATGTGAGATAGCATCTGTTGTACGACTGTGGTTTAGTCACACAGGGATGGATTCCTTTCACAGGAGGGAGAAAATGTAAGTTAAAAATTCTATCAATTGCATTTACACAGATTTTATTCTAATGCCCTATTTATTTATTTCCCATCACTATTCACTGAGAGTGAACTCTGCCTTGCCACAGCCAGTCCCAAATTTCCATAACAGCCTCCACATTCCATAGCAGCACAAAAGATTTATCTACCCAAATTAAAGAAAGACTGGATAAAATAATGCACTGGCTTGTTTGTCTTAAACATCATCTGATATTGCTAGGTTTATAAAGTACTCCAGGTACAAGTCACCACTAAGCCTTTGCCTGGGGTTGCCCACAGATGAATAAGGCCATATGTTTTTAAACCATTCTGCCCATGCCTCCATACAGACTAGAGGCCAAACAGACTTTGCTAGTGACCAAGGCAGGATTTTTATGCACTCAGTTACTAGATGCAGAAAAACTTCCTGGTCCTCTCTGAGATGCTAACATACACCCAAGCCCTCAGAGTATTCCTGTAAAGGGCTTCCCAATACTGGAGTAGCTGAGGCAAATAGGAAGGGACCTGGCAACTGACTTCAGCATTGTTTGAAGTCAGCCGTTGGACAGAAGCAGAAGAGATGGAAAGGAAAGCTCTGCAAAGCCTTCTGGGCCCCAACAGTTTCTGCTTTCACCTCTGTCCAGCTGAGCTGAGAAACTCCATCAACCAGTAGGAGCTTTCCCAAACTTACATCACCTACTGCTCATGCCCTCATGTTTCAGATAAGCCAGATAGAGAAGGAATTCTTAAAAAACCCATGGTGGGTTCATGGTATGAATCAAAACCAGAACCAAATCACTGTAGCTGCTCTTGAGAACCTTGGTTTCAGTCTTAAATGGTTGTCTAATATGGTGATGTTTCACCTTTCCTTTCCTTACTTAATAAGACATCCAGATAGCTATTGCCTTACTTTGAGTTTGCTTCAATGACGTCAGTCTATTCCTTGGAATGAGATTGCTAACTCACTCCCTTCCTCTCTGTTGTCTGAAGAAAGGCCTCTTGCACTGGAGACCCGAAGAATTACAGGACATAGCAGTAGCTGTTTCATTTAATATCTTGTCAGTGACATGATGGATTTAGCACAGCCTCATCTGGCTATTTGGATTCTAGAGAACACTGTATGCCTGATTTCTATCAAGTCTAAGCAATGTCTCATTGGGAGCCTAAGTTACCTTTAAGGGAAAAGGAAAATTAATACCACCCTCTATAAATTAGCTGGAACAAACAAACTAGTTGCTCAAAGTTATTGTACTTGTGCCAGGAGTCATAAACTAGCTAGCTGTGTTTAAGAAAAGTAAAAACTGTTTTTCCTACCATGGAATAAACAGTCTCTGGGTTCTATTTCTAACCACAAATGGCAAATGTATGCAACTCTCAGAACCAAATTCTGCTCACTTTCCAAATTCACTTAATCTCCAATCCTTGGAGATTAATTAACTCAATGGGGAAGCCAACACTGAAGTTGAAATAGAGGGTTTTTTTGAACTAAGTGCTGTTCCGTTAATGTATAGAAGCTGCTCTGCTGAGGCCAGCAGAAAAATCTGCGATATTTAACCTAGATGCTCCCATTTTCCAGTTTTGCAAGTAGAGCCTTGATCTTAAGTAAGAGACCCAAGAAATAGATACTGGGCACAGATATGACCCTCCTTTAAGTGAAATAGAAAACATTTATCTACTTTCAGAATTAATTGCAGAGATTTCTAAACAAACCACATACACAGAGCATACATAACATGCATGTGCTGTGTGGACTGAGTTTTTGGTCTTTCCATGGAAAGGGCTAATACTCTAGTCCAGAATTCAAAAAGGCAGAGGGGTTGTATCATCCTGTTCACCACTGGGAATTGCTGCCCAATCTCACACAGGCTATTAGCATGAGACACACAGAGAACCCCAATATTCCTCCATGCTTCATCACTTGTAGATTAAGGCAGGGAGTCTGTAACATGCCTTCAGAGGGCCCATTCCTCACCCTATCATAGACATCCTTCAGAGACACCACTGTGAGTTCAGCTGAGGTAACTGGTTGCTGCAGCACAATATTCATTGCTGAGCTATATCACCAGGGGTTCTTGCTCTGTCCTAAATGTCTCTATCAAGCTGGTTTCAAATTTCCCTTTAGGGACATCATTATGTTGTGCAGGTCAAACTGATCTGCTCCATATCGATGTAAGCACAGCCTTGGGCATCTCTGAAGTGAAAAAGACCCACAGTAATGCCAAATACTGCTGAGATATATTTGGTGGCTTTGTGACATGAATTGGGATTTAGCTGAGGCTTATCAGAGATCAACAAACTTGTTTTGCTTTGTGCAAGAGTCCCCTTCTATTCATCTTACAGGTGAAAGACATGGGCTTTCCTCATTATTTCTGCATGCTGCTGGTTAAACTAAACCCTTAAGATTTTTATTCCAAGACAACACAAATTTTGAAGAAAAATTACTGGAATATATAGTATAGTTTGACTTCCTTCTCACATTCAGATGACATACCTCTTGCCTGTGCCTACAGGCAAATGTGTAGAGAGCTGCCACATGCCTTCATAAGAGAAAGTGAGGTCAGTAATGGACTTTTTCCTGGCTACAAACTCAAAAATAGGTCCTATAATGGTAATACCTTTCCTTGTTTCCCCCATCTCCCATCCCTCTTTTGGAAATAGGAATGAACTCCAAAGTTGTTGAGGAAGCCTTAGGATTCAGCAGTATTTTCACTATCACTTTCATTGTGGGAACAATGCCAAGAGACAGAAGTCATGTCCTCTCCATGGCCCTTCTTTTAAATCACCTGATGTCATCCCAGTTCTCCTGACTTCACAAAGAGGCTTTGAGGTCCTTCCATAATTACAAACACATCCTGTTCTCTGTATCCAAACCCAGTCCATGGTTTTCTCCTGTCTGGCTCTCCAGCTGTGCATGGATGAATTCTTGGGGCTTACTGCAGTTCATTTGATCTCTCTTGACCCTGCCTTACCAACAGTTCAAAAAGCCATTTAAATGCTTTTATTCCTTTGTAAATAGTTTTATAAGTAAGGTAAGTTACCAGCACATTAATAAATTTAGATTAATTTGAAATAGATGTTTGATCTGTCTAAGCATCTTTGAAAATCCTCTTTTCACTTAAACTCTTCATGAGCCAAAATAAATTTCAAAATCTAATCCACTGTGTCCAAATTTATCCAGTAGTAAAAAGGGTATAGAGCTCTCAGTTTGTCAGTAGGTCTTGGTTGACCATCAGGTCTCTGAAGAAAAGATTTGTCCTGCTCCATGGCATTTTTGTCACCCTGAGTGGTCTTCTCTTCTCCAAATAGTTGGTTTTACACTAAAAAAGAGCAACAAATCACCCCACATTGAATGTAAAATTAATCAATAGTGTATGTCTTGCTCCTTTTTTCCCCCTCTGTTCTACTTACCATTGCTCCTTTCCTTTTCCAACCTTTTGGGCAATGGCAGTGTCAATTTTATCAGTATCCTGTGTATTCTCCAGCCATATTAAAGAAAGTCTCTGTCAGCAGCAGATACACATTTCCTTTTCTCCCATTTCTTGATACATTAGCAAACTTGCCAACTGTTCGTTGCAAGTGAGTCATTTCCCTGTTGAGGAATTTATAATTTTTAACCAGTATGATGTGGAAAGCAACAAACTGGTATGGATTTCTGAGGGAGCTTTTCAATTCAAACCAGGTCTAGAGGTCAGCACCTCTAGACCATAGGTTATTTTATAGCACAGGATAAGATACTAACTCTTCTGTTTTATGGCATGCCCTCTAACACAGTGCTATCTGAATAAAACATGCCCTTTTTCAACAAGTATTTCTGTCTTTGAGCTCCCTTCCTGTCCTTGGACTTTGTACTCCTTTTCACAAGTTTTTTTCCTGGGAAAAGGACTAAGACAATAGGATTCCTCAAAACAGAAAACATTTATTCACAGGAAATACTAATTCCTGGGCCTATACTATAGCAGACTGCTGTATGTGGTCATTCTGCCTTCTGATTGATATTGCACACAGGAAACCAGTTGAGATCTTGGTGATTGATGTGAGCTGCTGGATCTGGTCAGGGAAACAGATGTGTATTAGGTCCCTGATCTAACCATGGAGAAAAAGTTTTAATATCTTTAAAAAGTGTCCAGCTGACCAATTTTGCCAAGCTAGTTTAAAACATTACGTTTTTCATGAGCTACCATTTTCATCCTAAGGGTATAGAAACTGGGTAGCATGGTAAGTCATGTTCAACTGACTAACTGGCTTTCAGCTGTGCAAGAAAGAAAAGTGGATGGACAAAAGGTGCAGTCCTATGACCCAACACCATGACATCAACTAGACCATGTCACTAAGTGCCACATCCATTCTTTCCTTAAACAACTCCAGGGATGGTGACTCCACCACCTCCTTGGGCAGTCCCTTCCAGGGTCTAATCACCCTTTCTGTGAGGAAGTGCTTCCTAATATCCAACTTAAACCTCCTCTGGTGCAGCTTCAGGCCCTGCCTTCTCATCCTGTCACTAGTCGCCTGGGAGAAGAGCCTGACCCCCACCTGAGTACAACTTCCTTTCAGAGAATTATAAGGTCCCCCCTGAGTCTTCTTTTCTCCAAGCTGAACAACCCCAGCTCCCTCAGCCTCCAGTCCCTTCACCAGCCTCATCGCTCTCCTCTGGACCTGCTCCAGCACCTCAATATCCTTCTGGAAGTGAGTGGCCCAGAACTGCACACAGTACTCAAAGTGAGGCCTCACCAGTGCCGAGTACAGGGGCAGAATTACATCCCTAGACCTGCTGGCCACACTATTCCTGATACAAACCAAGATGCTATTGGCCCTTTGTGCCACCTGAGCACACTGCTGACTCATGTTCATCTGGTTGTCAACCAGCACTCCCAGGTCCCTCTCTGCCAGGCTTCTCTCCAGCCACTCATCCCCCAGTCTGTAGCGCTGCAAGGGGTTACTGTGGCCAACATGTAGGACCCTACACTTGGTCTTGTTAAACCTCATATTATTGCCCTCAGCCCATTGACTCAGCCTGTCCAAGTCTCTCTGCAGCATCTCCCCACCCTCCAGCAGATCAATGCTCCCCCCACAACTTAGTGTCATCCACAAAATTACTAACAGTACACTCAATCCCCTTATCCAGGTCATCAATAAAGATGTTGAATAGAACTGGTCCCAGTACTGATCCCTGGTGGACACCACTGGTCACTGGACACGAACTGGATACAGCACCATTCACAACCACTCTCTGTGCCTAGTCACCCAGACAGTTTTTAACCCAGTGAAGGGTGCACTTGTCCAAGCCATGGGCTAACAGCTTTTCCAGGAGGATGCTGTGGGAGACTTTGTCAAAGTCTTTGATGAAGTCTAGGTAGACCACATCAACAGCCTTCCCCTCATCTACTAGATGGGTCACCCAGTCATAGAATTAAATCAAATTGTTTAGGCAGGACCTTCCTTTCCTAAACCCATGCTGGCTGGGCCTGAGCCACTGGTTGTCTTGTAAATGCTGATTGATGTCACTCAGGATGATCTGCTCCATAACCTTGCCAGCCACCGAGGTCAGGCTGACAGGCCTATAGTTTTCTGGATCCTCCTTCTGGGCCTTCTTGTGGATGGACATCACATTGGCCAACCTCCAGTCATCTGGGACCTCCCCAGTGAGCAAGGACCAGTGATAAATGATGGAGAGGGGCTTAGCCAGCTCTTGTGCCAGCTCCCTAAGCACCCTAGGATGAATCCCATCTGGACCCATAGACACTCTAAGTGGCACAGCAGGTCACTAACTACTTCCTCCTGGGTTTCAGGAGGGATATTCTGCTCCCCAGCCCCGCCTACTAACTTGGGAGCCCAGTTGCCCTGAGGGTAGTCAGTCTTTTTGTTAAAGACTGAGGCAAAGAAGGTATTGAGCATCCAAGCTTTTTCCTTGTCTTTCATTACTATGTTCCCCCCTTCATCCATTAAGGAATGGAGATTTTCCCTGGCCCTCCTTTTGTTATTAGAGTATTTATAAAAACACTTTTTATTATCCTTGACAGAATTGGCCAGCTTAAGTTCCAACCAAGCCTTTGCATCTCTAATTCTATTTCTACATGACCTTGCAATGTCTTTAAACACTTCCACTACCTGCCCCTGCCCCTTCTTCCAAAGTTGATACTTTTTTTTTTTTTTTCCTCCTGAGTTCCTGCAAAACTCCCTGTTCAACCAGGCCAGTATTCTACCCCACTGGCTCATTTTTTGGCACATAGGGACAGTCTGCTCCTGCACCTTCACAATTTCATTCTTAAAGTAAGCTCAGCCTTCTTGGGTCTTTTTGGTTCTTTTGCTTTTGAAGGCTGTTTCCCAAGGGACTCTCTGAACTGGCATTCTGAGTAGACCAAAATCAGCCCTCCAGAAGTCCAAGGCAGAGGTTTTACTGACAGCCCTCCTAACTTCACCACATATTGAAAATTCTATCACATCATTGTCACTGTGCCTCAGATGACCTCCAACCACCACATCTTCCACCAGCCCTTCCCTGTTCGTAAAGAGTAGGTCTAGTGGGGCACTACCCCTGGCAGGCTCTCTTACCAGCTGCAACAGGAAGTTGTCATCCACACATTCCAGAAACCTCCTGGACTGCCCCCTTTCTGCTGTGTTATACTTCCAGCAGACATCTGGTAGGTTGAAGTCTCCCATGAGAACAAGGGGTAGTGAACGTGAGACATCTCCAAGCTGTTGAAATAATATCTCATCAATGTCTTTAGCCTGGTTGGGTGGTCTGTAGCAGACTCGTACCAGGATATCATTTGCCTTCGACTTCATCCTTATCCATAGACTTTCCACCTTGGTGTGTCTAACATTGAATTCAAGACAGTCAAAACCACTCCTTAATATATAATGCTACCCCTCCAGCTCTCTTTCCTTGTCTACCGCTTTTAAAGAGCCTGTAGCCATCCATTGCGGCACTTCAAACATGCAAGTCATCCCATCACATTTCTGTGATGGCAATTATATCATGGTTCCCCTGATACACAATAGCTTCTAACTCCTCCTTTTTATTGACCATGCTATGGGCATTGGCATACATGAACTTAACCCGAGGCAAGGATATTTCCTCCAACACCAGTATGTCCCCCCAAGTCTTATCTTTATCAGTCCCGGGTTTGTCCCTCTCCTCCTTCAATTCTAGTTTAAAGCCCTCTCAATGAGGGCTGATAACTCCTTCAAGAAGATCCTTTTCCTGCACTTAGATAGGTGTACTTCTTCTCCTGCCAGTAGGCTTGGTGTTGTGTATACAGAGCCATGGTCAAGACACCCAAATCTCTGAGATTCTCTAGTTTCTTCCGTCATTTTGTGTGCCTGGCAGGATGGACGAGAAGATTACTTGGGCTCCCAAGTTCCAGATTAATTTACCCAATACCCTAAAATCATTCTTGTTTCCCCTCAGACTTTGTGTGGCTATTTCCTCACTACCCACCTGAAAGATCAGTAATGGGTAGTAATCAGAGGGTCCTACCAAGTTAGAGATCTTCTTTGTAAAGTCTCTTACCCGGGCCCCAGGGAGACAGCACACTTCCCTATAAGTTGAGTCTGGTTGGCAGATAATGCCCACCATTCCTCTGAGGAGGGAGTCACCAACAACTACTTTTCTCATTTTCTTAATAGAAAAGGTTGTCATGCAAGTAGGCCTTGGGTTGCTCCTCCAACCCAGATGGACTGTCATCTGTGTCATCGTTAACTTGCCCCTCTACCTCCAGAACATCATACCTGTTCTGTAATTGCATCTGATGGGGGGTTGTAGGAAGGGAAAGAGGGTGCCTGCCACTCCAAGCAGGAACCTGCTTCCACCTTCCCTCATCATGCTTTCTATTGTTAGTCTGGTGGCAGGAGAGCAGAGGGTTCATTTTTTCTTCTGTTTCACTCAGTTTAGTCTACCATCAACAGGAATCCTCCATGGACTCCAGAAGACCTCTAAACAAAAAGTATAAAGGCATGACAACTTAATGAAGGTAATGTGGGCAGCAGGGATCCGAATGATCTCATCAAATACTCACCTTTGCCTTTTTAGGGAGGCTGTGGCAGTTTTTTAACAGAATTGCAACAATGTATGAAAGAGATTAATAGTTGTACACATCTGGTGAATGACTGCAAATAAAGTGATAATATTTATCATAGCAGCATGTTAGCATGTTCCATTTACAATCAGTTAGCTATAAAGCCTAACAATTCACACATAATTTTTAATGTATATCAGTATAAAAGCTTTTGAACCTCTGAGTTACTCATTGCAATCTGTCTGCCTGTGAGTGTCTTGTCTGGACATGCAAGTTCTTCAGTACAAGCACTGTCTGTACTTTGGATTCTGTACAGCAGAGCACAGAACATATTGATGGTGTTTAAAAAGGGAAATGATTAATATTTGCCCTATTTACCATCCTAGAAGTTGCAATAGATGCCATCAGACTCTCTCAACTAGTCGCTATTAGTGTACAAGAACGCAAGTGCTAGTTCAAAAACCTTTTGTTATGACTTGAAAACTGAAAAGTTTTCAGCAAGAAGCACTGAGAACTGAACATCTCTCACTACCACAACCCCTAGAATTTCCATTAGAATGAGATACTTCTCTCTGACACTGAAGTATGAAGCTCTTTAACATCAACAAGTGGGATACCCTGTTATATTACTGACCTTGTTCTAAACCTCTTAAAATTGAGATTATTATGAATCATTTTCTTCCTTGACAACACCAAGAATGAAGCTACCCCTCACTGTTTTGCTACCATGTGCTGGCTTTCTGGAGTAGACAGGTCACAGTGGACCAGCACAGCTGTGGAAAGAAATGTAAAGTGGATGATAATTTGTAAAATATGATGATAATAAATATGACAATAAATGTAAAATGGATTATAACTTTCTGACACAGGTGTTGCAGGATCCAACGAGGAGCGGTGTGCTGCTGGACCTTGTACTAACAAAGAAAGAAGGTCTGGTAGGGGATGTGAAAGCAGGGGGTGGCCTTGGCTGTAGTGACTATAAGATGGTAAGATGGTGGAGTTCAGGATCATGTGAGGAAGAAGCAGGGCAATGAGTAGGACTGCAACCCTGGACTTCGGGAGAGCTAAAGTTCACCTCTTTGAACACCCACTGGGAGGAATCTCATGCGTTAGGACTCTAGAAGGTAGGGGAACCCAAGAGAGCTAGTTAGTATTCAAGCACCGCTTCCTCCAAGCTCAAGATTAGTGCATTCCTATGAGTAAAAAATCAAGCAAAGGATGATAAGGGTATGCATGGACGAACAAGGAGCTTCTGGAAACACTCAAATGGGAGAAGGAAGTTTACAGTATGTGGAAAAAGGGACTGGCCATTGAAAGGAATATAGGAATGTTGCCAGAGGATGTAGGGATGCAACAAGAAAATCTAAGGCCCTTGGAATTAAATGTGGCAAATAACGTAAAGGACAGCAAGAAGGGCTTCTTCAAGTACATCAGTAGAAAAAGGAAAACTAGAAAATATGCTGCTGAATGAAGTGGATGCCCTGGTGATGAAGGATATAGAGAAGATGGAGTTACTGTATGCCATCTTTTTTATGTACTGTATGCCATCAGTCTTTACACCTAAGATGTCCCTCAGGAATCCCAGTCCCTGAAGGTAAAATAGAAAGTCTGGAGAAAGAAAGACTATCGCTTGGTCGAGGAAAATTGGGCTGGAGATCATTTAGGCAAACTGGACACCCACAGATGCAAGGGCCCTGATGGGATCCAGTCATGAGTGCTGAGGGAGCTGACTGATGTTGCTCTACCACTCTCCATCACTTTTGAAAGATCACTGAGAATGGAAGCCTGAGGACTGGAGGAAAGGCAATGTCACTCCAGTGTTCAAAAAGGGCAGGAAAAAGGACACAGGAAATTGCAGACCAGTCAGTCTCACCTCCATCCCTGGAAAGGTGATGGAACAAGTAATTCTGGAGGTCACCTCCAGGCATATGGAAGAAAATAAAGTTATCAGGAGTAGTCAGCATGGATTCACCAAGAGGAAATTATGCTTAATTAATCTGATATTATTCTGTGACTGTGTGACTAGGCGGGCAGATGAGGGAAGAGTGGTGGATGTTGTCTACCTCGACTTAAGCAATGCTTTTGACATTGTCTCCCACAACATCCTCATAGGTAAGCTCAGGAAGTGAGGGTTAGATGAGTGGACAATGAGATGGATTGGGAACTGGCTGAACAACATAGCTCAGAGAGTTGTGATCAGTGATGTAGAGTCTAGTTGGAGGCCTGTAGCTAATGTTGTTCCCCAGGGGTCCGTACTGGATCCAGTCTTGTTCAACATATTCATCAGTGGCCTGGGTGAAGGGACTGAGTGTACTCTCAGTGAGTCTGTTTATGACACAAAACTGGGAAGAGTGGCTGCTACACGAGAAGGCTGTGCTGCCATTCAGTGAGACCTGGACAGGCTGGAGATTTGGGTAGAGGGGAACCTAATGAAGTTCAACAAGGACAAGTATAGAGTCTCAGGACTGGGAAAGAATAACCCCATGCACCAATACAGATTAGGGGTTGACCTGCTGGAAAGCAGCTCCATGGAAAAGGACCTGGGAGTCCTGGTGGACATTAAGTTATCCATGGGAAAGCAATGTGCCCTTGTGGCCAAGAAGGCCAATTGTATCCTGGGATTCATTAAGAAGAGTGTGTCCAGAAGGTCGAGGGAGAATCTCGTCCCCTTCTACTCTGCCCTAGTGAGGCCACATCTGGATTACTGTGTCCAGTTCTGGGCTCCCCAGTTCAAGAGAGACAGGATTACTGGAAAGAGTCCAACAGAGGACTACAAAGATGATGAGGGGACTGGAACAACTCTTATGAGGAAATACTGAGAGACTTAGTCTGGAGAAGACAAGACTGAGAGGGGATATTAGCAATGCTTATCTGTGGACCAGTCTCTTTTCAGTGGTGCCTAGTGATAGGACAAGGGGCAACAGGCACAAAATGGAACATGAGAAGTTCCACCTAAGCATAAGAAAAATTTCTTTCCATTGAGGGTGACAGAACACTGGAACAGGCTGGCCAGAGGGGTTGTGGAGTCTTCTCAAGACTTTCAAGACCTGCCTATATATTCCTGTGCAACCTGTTTTAGGTGAGCCTGATTTAGCAAGGTGGTTGGACTAAATGATATGCAGAGGTCTCTTCCAATGCCTACCATCTGATTTTGTTAAGGGGAGGGGTATGATGGTGTAGGGAGAAAATTCCCATCTTGAGACTATCACTTAGCTATCATTCTCAACTCATGTTCATTCTGCAGTTTTCAAAAGGCCTGTGTGCACAGCTTGATGTGGAGTCCATCTCAATCTGCTGTCAATACTTTCCATCCCATGTAAGACTCCTTCAGAGAACACAACAGTAGGGGCTGCAAGAGAGTGTGCCCTCCTGGGTCTTTGCCAGGAGTGGTGATGAGCACATGCTCTCTTTCCCAGCTCATACATGAGCTGTGTACTTGTCAGTGAGACATGCCAAATTTATACAAAAAAAGTAAGAGCACAGATTTATCAGGATCTCCTCTGTGGTACCTCAGAGTGGGGCTTTGTCACAAGCCTTCGGATGCTCTGCTGTAAGACTATATCTCTGGACACATATAGAGATGATATCCCACAGTCCTGAACTCTTCTTCCAGTCCTTCAGTAATGAAGCTTACAGAGGGAAGATGCTGCTACCAAATGGTTGACATTTCCTTGGTGCAAGGTCTGGGCTTGTACCTACAACAGTCTTTGACTGTTTCTATCCTACATGGGAATGAAGACAGAGAGGGGGGATCAGGGCAGGAAACAAACATATTTGCTGCTGGGAAGTCTTGTCCAATGTAACTCTGGTTGGTTCAGGGGCTTGGAGAAGCAAGGCAACAGGCCACACTGGAGGAATCACAGACAGCTGAAGGAGTGATCTGCAAAGCCAAAACCAGAGACACTTCCTTGAATTTGCCTGGATGACAGGGGAGTTCAAAAGCCCACGAGCCATACGTATGTGCCAATTGAAGATGAACTATCACTCTCACTAAGTCACCATCAAAGCCATTCTGTCTTTGTTGGGATTTTGATGGCAACTTCAGTAAAAGCATATAAGTAGAAAGAGAGCTTTACACATCAGTACTTGAGAATAGTACCCACCATGACACTATCAGGTTTTATAGGTATTTTGCATGTCTCCAGTGTTATATACATCATCAAAACATAAATATACCCTTCCAAAGTGGGTGATTTTCAGCAATACCTGAAAATCTGAAAATAAAGTTTTGAACCTGAAATCAAGTTCTATAAATTATGTATAAGGTGGGATTTTACATATGCTTGGATAATGTCTCCAAAGTAATGCAGGCGCTTCTGAAATTTCTCCCATTAGGTGAGGGTTTTCCAAATAAGTGGTCTGGGAGTCAGCCATGATGGAATCAGCTCCTGTGGCAATGCCAAAGAACAGATCAACAGCCTAAAGATACAGCCCTTATTTTCATGAAATCTCTGACATTCTTTTCACAAATGTGCTTTACTTGTCAGATTCTTGGCAGATGGAAATTGTCCAGTACAAACTGTGTTGAGACCACAGTTTTGCAACATTGGAAGGAAAAAATAAAGTCTAGGCTCATGTCAACCTTGTAATCACGTCAGCAGGACACTGCCCTTATTTAGGAGTGTAAGCCTGCAGCAGTTTGGTCAACCCAGGGGAATTTCCCCAGATTTACACCCACATACCTGAAAAGGTTTTGGCATGAAATCTGTTGAAAGGAACAGGGGAGGAGAAGGATGTTCAGCATTTAATTTATATAAACTACAGTAAACAACTAAAAATTAAACTAGTGCCTGAAACAGCCCCAGTCAAAGTCCTTGCCCTTTTCCTTGTGACATTTATTCCAGGGCCCTAGAGAGGACTGGAAAGTATGCGGTAAATTGAATTTTAACACTGGAATGTAAAACATTTTCCAAACGGGTGAGGAGAGAAAGTTTTCTTTAAACACAATCCAGGAACAGACCTGAGAAAAATGCCTGATCTGAAAAGGCCTGATGAAGAGTTAGCTTTTCATTAAACAGCATTTCCTTTGAAGTGGCAAAAGTGTATGTGATTGAGGATGCATTTTTGTCACGGCTGCCTTGGGAGTCACATATCCTGTAATCACAGTATTTTATTTTAATCTGTGATGTATGACATTTTGAAGTGTTTGCAGGCAGTGGACATGATGGTAAACAGTCTAATCACAGTAAGAACATTGAGAGCTGCCAAGTCAAACACCAAAGCCACACGGGAGGCTGAGACAACAAAGTCTCCAGTGATTTGTCACTGGTGATGGCAGCAAGGGCCATGGTCTCTCTCCTGCCTGTGGATTTCAGGAGTGGGGCAGGCAACACCACAATCTTGCTGAGGTTTAAAAGATTTTACCAAGTACTGGCAAGTATGGCCAGCCAAGAAGCGATTTTGTGTACATTTTCACAGAGAGGAACAAGCCTCTGTGAGAAAGTACCCTTTTTTGTCATTGTTCTGTGTTTATACATTTACCTACACTAAAGCATTTTGCTATGTAAGCTGGATGTGTTTGCAAGTATAAACCTCACCTGACATCCCTGCTGCTTTTCAAGTTTGTTCAGGTCTTTAAAGGCAGATGTGAGACTTGCCTGTGCTAAACTAACTGCACTGGGACAGCAATTTTAGCCAGTATTAAATATTCAGATAAATGCTATTAAATGTCTTTGAACAGTCCTAATTGCAAACTAGAAGTCGCATTGATTAAAATACTGTGATTTGTGACCTAGGGAATTTTGCTGCTAAGAGTTTGTGACCTTTTCTTTTGATTTTCCTTGTCTTTTCTCATGCCTTTTTACTCTTATTTTCTGTGTCAATACACTTTTACCAAATATAGATGAAAAATTGATCAAAACATGTCGTTCATTTTTAAAAAGAAGTCTACTTACCTAATTTCATTTCTGTATATGAAGGGAATCCCTGCTAAGGCTCACAGTTATCTTACATATGCTGCTTTTTCCAGCAAGAGCCTGTGGAAATTTAAAACCTGGACCTCTGTTTCCAAAAGCATATAGTTATGATTTAGAAATAAATAAGTGATGAAAACTTTGGCTGTTGATGTCAGCAGTGAGTGGGGATTCACAGAATCTTCGAAGTTTCTCTAAAAAGCAATTTCTTAAAATCTAGATATTGCTAGCTTCTCTAAGCCTCCAGTCTCCTTTTGGTTGCTCTCAGCTCAGGGAACATGAGGAAGGGGATGGGCCTTCCCTGAACAATGCATTGACACCTGGATTGAAGAGTGTGATGTCACTGGACTCTTGGAGAAAAAAATTACTTAAAAGAGTCCCTCTCTGGGGAGCTTAAGGAAGCACTGAGAGACATTACAAAGCAAGCAGGATGGGAAGGGACTTCCCACACTTTCCAGACAGTGTCTTCTTAACAGAAGCACAAAATATAAAACTTTTTATGCAGCTATCTACCACCATCTTAACAGCAGCTTGGTTTTGCCTGCTGTTGCTCTGATCTGAACGCTGTTCCAGGATCTCCCTGCTCTGATGAGTAGGGTTTTCTTTTAATTTCCAGCCTAAATTTATTTGTGTCCAGTTTATAATTATTTGTTCCTGTGCCAATATGGTCCTACAACTGAAAATAATTTGGTTTTTTAAAAAACATCCTTTCTCCCTCCTTGTTTTTTACCGCCAATGTATTTATAGTCATCCTCTTGCTAGACTAAACAAGTCCCACTGTGCTAGGCCAACTCCATGGGATAGCCACTGGCCCCACCACTGTGAACCAGTCTGAGAGTGTCCAAGGGAAAACAAGTAGCTCAGCCAGTGCTCACCAGGGCTGCACAGAGGGGAGACAAGATGTCTCTGCTGGCTGCCTTTATCATCTGCAGCTGGCCATGAGTAAGACAGATGAAAATGTCACTAGGAGGGAAGCTAGGGAAGGGGTTTACCCTGCAGTCACTGGTCTGTGGGACCTGCCCTCGTGCACAGGCTTGCACACATCGAGTCTCAGCTGCAATGCATGAAGTGGACCAGGTTATCACCAAGGAGGGCTACAGACACACAGAAGGACATTTGTCTGTCTTGTATCAGAAATAGTGTGACCAGGATGACTAGGGAAGTGATTGTCCCCCTATACTTGGCACTGGTGAGGCCACACCTTGAATACTGTGTTCAGTTTTGGGTTCCTTATTAGAAGAAAGACACTGAGGTTCTGCAGCATGTCCAGAGAATGCAACAAAGCTGGTGGAGGGTCTAGAGAAGAAGTTTTATGAGGAGCAGCTGAGGGAACTGACATTGTTTAGACTGGAGAAATGGAGGCTCAGAGGAGGCCTTATTGCTCCCTACAACTACCTGAAAGGAGATTGTAGTAAGATGGGGATGGTTTCTTTTCCTATGTAACAGGTGATAGGATGACAGGAAACAGCCTCAAGTTGTGTCAGGGAAGGTCTATATTGGATATTAGGAAAAATTTCTTCATCGAAAGGGTTAGCAAGTATTAGAGCAGGCTGCCCAGGGAAGTGGTTGAGTCACCATCCCTGGAGGTATATAAAAGGCTTATAGATGTGGTGCTTAGTGATATGCTTTAGTGGTGTTAAGTTAATGGTTGGACTTGATGAACTTAAAGGTCTTTCCCAACCTAAATGATTGTGTGATTCTGTGTTTCTATGAGTCTTTGATTCTATGATTTTTGAGCAGTGGATGAGCTGCAAATTCAAACCCTAGTTCACAGTAACTCTTTTTCACACCTGCAAAATAAGGAGTGTTATTACTCTTTCCTTTTGTCAAAGTGAGCAACTCTTTCCACAAGCAACTTTCTAAGTAGCACAACAGCTACACACATACCCCCTCAGCTTCATGTGCTGCAGACGAAGACAAACATTTCACCTGGTATTACAAGGCCAGATCTTTCAGCTTATCGTTTCACTGGACAAATGATACAAGCAAAGCACAGCTGAGCAGCTTCAGGCTTGGCATGAACAGCTCTCAGATAAATCAGGGTAGCATGTGGCTTTCTTGACAAGCTACCACCAAAAAAAACCCCAGAGCATTCTGAAATACAGCTGGAAGCAAACAGGGCTTCACCATATGTGATTGAGAAAGTTATTAATCTCCTCAGAAAAACTTCTTTCATGTCACCCAGGAAACTTCTTTTTTTTTTTTTTTTTTTAATTAATGAGTTAAACTACAACAAATAGAAAAGGTTAACAGTTGTGGGATGAATAAGCCTCCAAGTCTCTTTGGGCCCACAATTGAATAAAATGCCAGAATAAAAGCAAAAGTGAGCACCTTTCAGTCTGACTAGTTCCACAACACTTTGCAAACAAGTTGTCAGTGTCTTCCTGGCTCCCTGGAAAATTTTACCAGTAACTGATATGTAGGCACTACTGGTGGGGGGAAGCACAGAGACTGCTTGGTTAGCAGGCAGCAGCACAGCAATGCCTGACAGCTTAGGACCACAAGTGAAGAATGTTAGCTCAGTAACTCCAAGGTGTTTTCTGCTATAAATTATAGTGAATTTACTGCACTAAGAAATTACCAGTTTCTGGAGAAAATTATAGGCAATGTGTCAGTTACTAAGGATTTATGCATAAAACAACCTGTAACACAGGAACCCAGGAGGTATAATAACAAGACAAAAAAATCATTCAATCTTGTATGTAAATTTAAGCAGGCAGGAATTTAGGAAGAACTGCTTGTTCTTATTTCATCTTGTGTTACTGCCAAGTAAAGACAGTACTTGAGCAGAAGGGCACTGATGTGGAGCAGGTAGATAGGCTTGCCAATTTCCAGCAAGATACATTTCAAACTGGCTTTTTGGTTTCAGTTCAACACCCTCAGAGAATTGATTGGTTTCCATTTGACAAGAAAGGAGTCAGAAAAGCAGAAGACTCTTTCTGGGCTAGATAAACCTGGCATGAGCAATGCTGTCCATGGGCCAGATGAATCTGAAAAATGCCAGCATACAGATAAAAACTGATTCCTCCTCCCTTGTTCACATGCAGTAGTCTATTAATTCTTAAGAGACTCCTGTTGAAGTAAGACTGTAGGTGAGCTGAATCAGCTCAGATTTGAAGAATCAGTGCCAGGTCAGGCTTCACAGGCAAACAGACACTTCATGTCAAGTGAACATCATTTCAGATAGGCAGCCTAAGGCAATGAAGAAGTGGCATCAAATTTTCCAATTTGATTTTTTTATATAATTTGTTAACAAGCTGCAAGGAGTTAATCTGATTTTACACAGCAAAAATAGATAGCCACACTCCAGCTAGACCTTCTCCCAGGGGTATTGCAGGCATGCAAGTCAGTAAGCAGCTCGTACCAGTCTCTTTCCCTGAAGGAACAGATTTGGGCTATGGAGAAGAAGCAGAGCCAACTTTCTCCCATCCATCCTCATTGTCCCCTTCTCTTTAAAATGAGACAGAAAACACCCTCTCACTGAAGTTCTGCTCTGCATGTTCCTTGTGGCACAAGTTCCCTCTCCCACAGGGAAGCAAGTGTCCCCTTGCTCTTACTGTCATCACCAGGGAACAGCACAGTGAGATGAGACTGGTCCATATGCAGCCAAGTCTTGCTGCATTTGTCATTTTCTGTTGATGTAAAACTTCCTTCAGGGGCTTCACTAAGGACTGAAAGAATGAGGCCCATGAAATATTAACCATTACTGTACATGATAATGAGTTTTCTGCATATCTATATGCAATACACACACACATATAAATGCAGCACGCACACACACACACACACATATATGCAATGTGTCTGAGTTATGATAGCTGTGGGAGAGATTGCCAGGAATTGTCTGCCCATTGTAAATTAAATATGACTGTTCTACTTCTGCATTAATGTTATTACTTTTTTAAGACTCTTCTTCCTCAGATGCTGGCATTGGTCTCCCAGGCTGTGAGTATAGGTCACACTCTTATCCCTTTATTTTTCTTTTGACAGAATAGCTTCAGAGGAGGCCTTATCTCTTTATGATCTTGCAGCTGGGATCTAAAGAAGCCAACGAGGGTGAGGAAGGATAGGGGAGCTCTGGAAAGGACGACCCAAAGTAGGTTTACAGCAATCATACTTTGTTACACTCTTTCAGTGAGCAGAGTAGAACAAGGGTGAAATGAAGAATTCCCATTTGCAAGGGTAAGAAATTTGCATGAACTCTATCCTGAAGGAAAATAGAAGCAGAATAGTAGAGATCTTTCCAAAGAGCTGTGATGCAGGAGCATCTTTCACTATTAAAACATGTAGTCATCAAAGTCCAGTGATAAAGCAGTAACACACTGTGTATTACTCAGGTACTGCAAGTTCATCACTGAGTCTCCTTGGTGCTCTAGGTACAGTCTGAGCAGGTCTTCAGCACTGAGCTCCATGCTTGTGCCACAGGCAGCCTTGGCATCTCCCCACCCTGAACCAGGAGGGCAGCAAGAGAACTCTCCTTTCCACTCACTGCCCAACTGGTTCATCATTTCACCTCTCCTTCAGTTCCCCCACAATTAAAGGTGCCTTATAACTCAAGCAGGGCTCTGCTGCCCTGATTTTCTCTGCAGTGGCTATCTTGTTCCTTCCCCTTGCTTTTTAAATGAAAATAATTCACTGTCCTTTAATTGAGCCCCGAGCTGGAGGATGACTAAACTAGGTTTCATCTATTTGTTAATCTGCATGCTTACATGGCCATACTAAGATCACTGGTTTAGGGTTTATTTCACCCTACCTGGCTATCTCTTAAATTCATTAAAATTGGCAAGACTTCCTCCTTCCCAGAGCATTTGCTCAGAAAAGTGAATTGCCTCCCGATGTATGAACATTGCATGAATGTGCGAGATGCATTTCACTTTTATTTCTCAGTCTTGCATTGAGAAGTAGTTTCCTGAACATGTTTACACATTTCTTTGAGCACATCCTATATAAGAAGTTATTACTAACTGTGTGAATTGATTGCTGCCAAAAATATAATGGGAGTTTAGGGGAAAATGGCACTCCAATGATGTGCTACTCACAGGCACAGCCTTTCACTGAGGATCAGGATGAACTAATTATTATAGAGCTCTTTGGAGAAAAAGGGGCCTCATTGTTAACCTACTGAAAAAGTTCATGCAGCTCCTAAAAACAAACAAACATCTGTAACAAGAAGTTCAGATGGAAACATAAACTGATTTACTCAATGTTTAGCAGTTTATGTGGTCATGAAGACAGATCAGGACAGAGCCAGTTAACAGACTGAGGTTAGAAATTAAGAGGACAGGACTTAACTTTCCATAGTAGCATATTTAGACAGGCAGAAAAAGATGTGGTGAGTGTTTAAGTGAGCAGTCAGTAAAATTAAATATATTATGTATATGTGCTAGTACACCCTGATTCCCTACCTCACTCCATTTTCTGCTATGATACCATAAAGGTGAGTTACTGACCACCTGCACCCAACTGTGTTTCTCTTTAAACATTATTATACTATTCTGGACAGGTAAAAAATGCCCAATATATGAGCTGCCTAGTGTGAGTTCACTGATGAAGACTCTGAGCACCAAAAGCTCCAAAGGCTCTCTGAGGCAAGAACTTGGCCACAGTTTTGTGTTCCCGAAGTCCCTAAGTGGGGCAAAGACTTTTTAAGTATTATTTTTCCTACTTTTAAGACAATGTTATGGCCTACCACGTGACAAGAGTTACAGTATGTCCCCAGATGAGGTGAAATGCTGTGGTTTCTTTACTCCAAGATCATCACACCAGTCATGGCTGGGTGGAAGATTGCAGTGCTCTGATGCTCAGGTGTGCCTGGTCTGAGGTAGGAGGACCCCATGATACCTGGCATAAAAATATGGGATGTAGTTCACTCCATGGGAAAGACTGAAGAAGCAGCAGCCTGTTACATGAGTCTCCCACTCAAAGTGTGAGACATGATTCAGAGGATAAAAGGCTTGGCTTCAGCTGCGTAATGATTTAATTTGAACAGCCAATGCACAGGATCAAGAACCAGCATCTATTTAAAATTCTTCAACAAATAATCCTAGACTTCCTTAAAATGTTATTGTCCTCTCACTGACAAACTGTTACTGAATTTTCTAGCAGGCTCTGGATTCAGGGACTGCTAAGAATATGGTGTTTAGATTCCAGACAACTGAAATCAGTCTACTGTGTATTTCAACAAAAAAAGATTGTTATATAATATCAATTCTGCAAAGGGACATTACTGCTTTACCTCATACCAGTACATCCCACTGTAGGAAATGGAGCATTTTTATATTCCTAAGGAAATAGCACAAGGAATCAATTCACAAGATGTGCTCATAGGAAAGTATCACCTCTCCTGCACTTGGCTACATGCAACATGAATATCCTAAGGAAAATGTGAACAAAATAACCTTAAGAATGATAATAACAACCCTAAGGAGAGATGTACTTGTCTTCTATGTTTTAAGGAATATGTCTATACTCAGTCTGGCAGCCTTCCCACAGTGTAGGCTCTTTTTTTTTTTTTTTTTTTTTTTAATTCCCATCAAATTTTACTGCATTTGTATGATATGCAATTAATGAGCCATAGAATCATCGAAATTAGAAATGGAAAAGATGCATTAAGTCATCTAGTCCACCCCCTGACAGTGCAGTATTGTTCCCTACAGTGTATTTTTATATTTTCTAGTGCTCTGTACAGTTCAGATTTAAATACCTCCAGAGATGGAACTTCCACCAATTCATTTAGAGGACTGCTCCATAGTCCTGTAGCTCTCACTGTACAGAAAATTTTCCTCATAACACCACGTACATCTTCCTTTTCTCTTTCACTTTTTCTTTTTTAGCTGTAATTCCTTCTACCAACTCAAGTAATTCCCCTACCTCCCTTATATTTATGTCATCATTCCCTCTTCTTAAAGATTGCTGACATAAACTACACACATTTAGTTTTCATGCCTTGCTTACATGCCCAGCCCTTCTCCTTCCATCCCTTTAATCATTTTGTGTTGCTCTCTCTGAACTCCCTCCATGATGTCTGCTTCCTTCTGATAAAAAGGCAGCAAAGGCAGGATTCCAGGTATAATTTTTCCATATTTGTACAGGAAAATGGCATTACCCACCTGCTCCACGCTGTTCAATCACTGCAGCTCCTCAGTTGCCATGTTGCCTTGAAAATGCCTATGTGAGTTGCTGCCCACTTGTAGTGACATGTCATTGAATGGATTGCTAAAGCAAACCTCAGTAAGATTTCTGACTGTTTAAAATGGCTAATATTAGGAAATGATACATCTAAGTTGTGAAAAAGAAAAAAAAAAAGAAATGGGGGAAGAGTAAGAGAAGAAGCAATGCCACTGATTTGCTCCACAATTTTGAGAGGTCTCTAGAGATACTTTAAGGCACAGAGCACTGAACTTTGTATTTATTCACTACATGATCGCAGCTCAATATTTTTGGATGGCATCTTGATCCCATTATACTGTTGAACTTTGTCACAAGTGCCCCTTCTTCCAAATCCTTGGCCATCAATGAGACAAATTTTTAAAGGGTGGGAGGTTTCACCACTGCATTTTAGCATCCAAGGGGGCTCAGGGTTAATCAGGTTTACCCTCATTCCAAGGAGTGCAAGATCAAGTTTTACATTCAACAGGAAGGTAAATGCTGAGAAAAGACAAATCAAAATCAAGAGGCATAAAGACATAAAAAACAAACAAACAAACAAACAAACCACAATGACAATGGTATAAAATCCTTAATAGAATAAAATAGGGGGATGCTATAGCAACAAACCCTAGTCATGGTATTTCTAGCAAAGTGATTCCTTCTTGTGCTCTAAATCCTTTTAATGTGCCTTCTATTGTATATCCCATACAGGTGGAGTACTATAAATTCTCCTATCTAGCAGCACACACCATTTACATGAACACTTTATTCCAACTGAGATGCAAATATTAATAGCAACACGGATACTTCCTTGAAAGTGTTGAAACCCCTTCCCTTCCCCAGAAAAATTTATTTCTATTGCCTTTGGCAAGACCAGCTCTGAGGAAGCTCCCACAGAAGGAACAAATACAATGAGAAAGAAGTAATTCTAAAACTGGTTTTTATGATAGACATTTCACTTTTAAAGCTGATTCTCTCAGGCTATACCATTCTGAAAATTAATTCTTAATGAATCTTTAAATATGTGAAGAGCAGAGTCATGTGCTCTAGCAATAATAATTAACACAAACTGAAACTGTAGGCTTCTTAGGGTGGGAATGGACACTTTGTACTTGTCTGCAAAGTGCCATCCACACCTGTGAACTGAGTTAAATAGCATTATAAAAGAATAAATAATCTGGGAGCAGGGCGTTGTTCTGCATAGCTCAAACAGTTCACTTTCCCATGCACTGATCTAATAGACAGTTAAGATTTTTTTTTAAAAAAAAGGTATTATTTTTCCAGTCATGTTTTCTGATGG
>JANIJG010016804.1:88440-96264 GCA_024611175.1 Megaceryle torquata
ACTGTTTCTCAGCCATGGGATATAATCAGCTGCATAACTACGTTTATCAGAATGTTACTCAACTTTGTTATCTATATTGCCTACAAGCTCCAGACGTGGACCAGGTCTCATGGTGCTAGCTGCTGAATTGACATGGATAAAAGTGATAGCACCTTTACACTGCAAGTATCATTAAATTACAAATTCTTCCTAGTAACTCAGCTTCCACCTCTCATTTCCTCAGAGGAATGGAACAGCCACTCAGCCCAGGTGCAGGTGTTACCTCACAGCTACAGCAAACAAGTTCATTGAGTTCAACAGTTCAACAAACTGTGGAAAATATCCAGGAATCAAATCTTTCTCAGCCCACATCCAACCCCAAGAACTATCCTTTTGAGAGCTTAGATACCTCCATACCTTGAAATCTGAAATGCCAAGGTATTTATCTGGTTTTTCTCTATACCTGTATGTGAAGGTATCATACTTTATCCCGACATCTGTGCAGCAAACAAGGGAAATGAATTACTTTGGATACATGGGGGAAAACAAAAAAAGGAGTCATATAAATATCAACATTCATTCAAAAAATGTGATATTGAAAACAAGTGCCAACTGTAATAGATAAGCAATGCCAGGAGATAAAAAAGTTAGGAGACAAAACACACACAAGAGAAAAAGACAATAATCAATATATTAATATAAAACAATAATACAGCTGGTACAATAAAGTGATACCATGGGGACACATGCAGTGTATCATTAGTATTCTGCTCTAATGAAATCCACAACACACAGTGTACATTAACTAGTGTAGAGTCTTTTCAGCACAGTGAATATTCCATGACTTTACTGGCCCATTTATTTTAACTGAAAAAGAGATGATCCTGTTGCCAAGACATCAGATGGTAAAAGGGATATATTTGATGGATAATAAAAAAGGGTCTGCCACAACTTTGCAAAATATAGTTCTAATTTAAATGCATGTGGTATACAACACACACTCCATACCTGCAGAGAACAATAAAGGTAAGGGTGGATAAGAGAGATTGTGTGGGGGAAAGGAGGAAGGGGAAGTATTATTTTAAATAAACAAAAAAAAAAAGTCACAGACATCACTCATATTTTTTTTTCCAACCTGTTCTTGTGATACAGATTGACAGCCCTTTTAATATGAAATAAATCAGCCAGGATAAGGAATGTCTTGGAGAACATACAGATTGAGTGCTGATTGACAGAGCTTCTCTGAAACCCATTCTGTTTGTGCTCGGTTTTTTAGCAGCTAACTTGAAAGGATGTCAGGTGCTTTGAAATGTTTCAAGTGTTTTGAACCCAGCAAACAATCATAAAATGTGCTTATTGGTGCTCAGGCTGAAGCAGGAGTGCGGTGGGGCTCGCGTGAGGACAATACAGAGAAGGCAGTCCAGGAGAAATGAAAGCAAAGCTTTCCTCTTCCATTCAGGCACCAGCCAGCCATCAGGATTTTTGGACTGTTGTCAACATCCATACCTAGTTAGCATATTTTAAAGTGAAGATGCTGCATATTGGAAACTTGTATCAGGCCCAGGAAGAGTACAGCATTGCATCCCCTCTATAGGCTTACAGACACTTTTAGCCAAGGACTGGCTAACTGCATTGCTGATAACAAGACATGATATTTAAGTTATGTGTCCAGTTTGTACCACTACTGCTTTTCTGTTACACTCAAACCTGAATTATACTGGCTTTGATGATGTGGTAGATATTACGGCTAGCTGTCTCCTTGTATTTCCTGAAATGTCCTATGTCTGTTTTTATCTCACTAAGAAAATATCAGCACATGTCATAGTTATATGGAGAGAGAAAAGAGGAAACCCAGGCCCAACGGCATTTCAGCCTATTATAGCATGGGCTATATGTATGGGTAATTTTTGTATGAGTGGTTTGGCTTTTTAAAAAAATTACTTGCCATTTTCATTTTTATGCAAGGTGCAAAAGTCATTCACAAATGAGATCTTGGGTTTCCTCCTGGAAAATCAACCCAGCAAGGGAAAGTGCTCAGTAACATGGGAGGTCTTGGTGAAAGTTGCTGAGTTCAACTCAGGTGTTTCACCCAAATGATTCAAAGTTCATTTGTGGGAGCTGAGAGTGAAATAAACTCAGCACATCAGGTCTGTCTGCATGGTCCACTTCTTGGGTACCCCAGAGTGACATGGATGAATCAATGGTCCTTGTGCCAGGCACCTCTCAGCACAACTCCTTCTGCCATGGCCTCAACTTCTGGTATGGTCACTACATCACACTGGGGAGGCCTCTCAGCACCCACATCTCTCTGCATCCAGCTCCTCTAAACAGAAGATCCACAGAAGGCAGTGGACATCTCTAATGCACTCTCTGATAGTTGTCTTTCCAACCTTTGCAGAAGGAGACAGAAAATCTCCTATATGATGGAAGAAAGTCTGTGCTTCCAGGAGTAAAAAGAATGGTCCCCTCATTCAATGTGGGAGCAGAAGAAAACAATCTCTTAAATGAATGACAATCTCTTAACTCTCACTTTTCTTCTATTCTTTGCCTTCTAGGTCCAAGTTGCCAACGTTCCTCTAATTTCATCTCCGCCCTTACTGCCCTCCTTGCTTCCACCTCTGGCAAGGACATTAGCATTTCTGTCAATATCCCTTACCCTTACTGCCAACACCCCTAACCTGTACCATGCAATTATTAGGTGATCACATCTCCTGGTCAAAACATACCCAGAAATGCAGAACTGTCATGGCTCTTTTAGTGTGCCTCAGGGCAGCTGGGTGTCCTGAACAAGATAGAGATGTACACACACAGGCTGTCACTAGAATGAGTGACATATCTGATGCACCAAGGATGGGTCAGCCTGTTGTGAATGTGCTGAGTGGACAGTCTATACATGCACAGTAATGGCAAGGCATGCGAGCCCCATTGGATGCAATGGACCCAACACATAGTGGCTTGTCCCCAGGGCATTGGATCGATTGTGCAAGTTCTGCTTGAACAAAAATATGAGTCCTCTGCTTTTTGGCTTCTGGCAGGAACACCCTCCTGCCCCATAAGGACGTGGCTAGTCACCTAATAAGCATGACTTTGTGCAAGGCTGCCTCTGTGAAAATGAAATGGAACTATGTGCTCCTGGGCACCACCTGGGCACAGAGGGAGCTATTGAGCCATAATGCCTTTCTCACCTCAGTTTTTTTCAGAGCTACATGTCCTTCCCCTCAAAAAATTTGGCCTGGATTTGAATAAAAAACAAAATTACTGGGGAAGAATATTTTTATCTATCTCTATAAAACAAACAACACAGGGCTTGCTGATCAGTCCTTCCGTTTCTTCCTCTCTAGGGCTATCCAGGCCACCTTCCAGTGTTCACAGACCTGTGGCTGTTAAATCTTACAGAAGAGAGCTCCTAGGATTCAGTGGCAATATTATTGCTGTCCCTTATTTCTATATGTTTAGACTGAAGCTTTCACACTACTTTGAGCAAAGGGCAGGGGCCAGACTGTAACTCTAGGAGCCACATATTGATTCCTGTTTTAACAGGTGTTTCAGAGAAGATATAGTGTATACCAAATCTTCTCCAGGCACAAATGACTCCTTAATCTTCCTCTTCTCCACAGCAGAATGCTGGTGTTGCAGGAAGGAGGGCAACGCAGACCCTCCATCCCCTTTCCAGTCTTCTGTGTGGAAAGGGAGAAAGCAGATGACCCTTACCTCTACTCAAGGGCTCTGTCTGCCTGGGCTGAAGGGCTTCAGGGCTCTACGACTCTGCTCCCTGCAGAAATTCACAGCAAAGGGGCAGCTCTATGCCAAGAGACTTAAGGTGTAAGAAAGCTTTAAAAAACCCTGCCTGACTCTGTGCTGCAGGTATCTGTCTGTTTGCATTCTCCACATGTGGGCAGCCAGTGGATGTGCCACCACCAAAGGGATGGCTCCCTGGGGAGACAGGCACCTTCTGCTGGCCCTTCATCTTTCCCCTTCTTGCATTAGGCAGCTTTTGTCCAACATTCCTATTACCTTTTAGTCTTTTAGCTGTTTATGTTCATCTCCTCTGAGAGAATGTGAAATTCATGTAGAAGTCAAGCTGACATGGAAAACTAAAATGAGTTTCACTCCCTCCCTGTACAGTCCCTAAAAAGATCAACAAGTCTCCCGTTTTACTTGTATATGTACGCATGTTGCCCCTTTTTGATATTACTTTCTCACCTTCAACCTATTACATGGCTTTTTTTCCTCCAGCCTCAGCAGTGACCCCTCTTGTTCACAGCTGCCAGAGCAAGATGTGAGCCCCACGTCCCATGTCAGTCTTTTCCACGTGGAAGCTGAATGGCATAAGGCCACTCCAACATCCTTCTGGCTCTCCTCACCCTCCAAGTGGTGACTGTGCTTCCTGGCCTGGCATACTGGAGACACTGACCCTTATAGGTCTCATCCAAGAGGCAACACTGGGAAGCAAAGCTCAGTTCTTCAAGAGCTGGCAGGTTTAAAAGGTAGTCCTCTGGAGTGCTGAGCCATAGTGCCGATGAACATCGAATCTATCTTAAAGTTGGAAATATGATCCAGTTGGGAATGACTGTGATTTAATATCCAAGGACTACAGGGCACACTTCTTAAAGAAACTGCTGTAAATTATTTGTGGCTAATTCTGTGTGGATGGAGGGCACAATATGTTCACAAGTACAAGATCCTTGCTTGTATTTAATAATTGTTATATCTTCTCTGAAATTTACTGCCAATGTCTCAATTTTAACAATTTAAATAACAAGCTTAACCAAGCGGAACTAGGCAAAGGCAGGCTGGCTCCCTTGATGAAAGCAGGACAACTCTTTATGTCTGAGTACATTTATACTTTGACATGAGCAGTGACACACAAAGATGAAATCTGGTTAAAGCTGCAGCTTTCTCAGCACTGTGACAGCTTCTTAGTCTAAGCAAAACGGTTTCCAGAGTGGGCATAGCTGCTAACTTTACTTAGAAGAATGGTTAGAAAAAACAACTTGGAGAGGCAGGATTAGAGTAGACACACTACTGGACACAGCAGCCACAGGATCCCCAAACCAATGGAATGGCTCTGTATTTTGACAGCACTCATGGGCTTGGACAGCCCTGGCTGAGCTCCACGCATGACTGCAGAGCTCAGGAATGACTTAAGCCCCAGTGCAAATCAGGGGTGTTTGACAAAAGCACGTGTTGCAGATGCTGGAGGGCAATGTTGTGCGTGTTTTAATGCTATGAAACATAATTGGCGATTATAAGGACTGGCCTGAAGAAGATGATAAATTTGTTTAACGGGAGCTTATGTGCCACTGAAGCAAGGGAAACCTTGGAGAACAAGTTCTTCTTTGTCCTTGAAAAGGAATAACCCATGATGAGAAAAAAATTCTTGACCTATCATCAGCTTCTACTTCCAGAGTTTCCAATTAATTCTGATAAGAAGAGGAATTCTGCCTCTGCACAAGACAACAAAACTCTTAATTCAAAAATGATACAAGAATCAGTAAAATATTCCTCTATCCACCTATTGAAAATCCCACAAAATTCTGTCTCAACAGATAGGCAAATGACATAAATATTACATAAATAGGAATCCAGATATCTCGAGCTCATTGTTATTTGTTGATCACATATTAAAAATCTTCCTAGAACTATAGCAGGGTTTCTTTAAATTATTTACCCCCCTACCTACTTCTAGTTTCTTGTCTAAGAGACAGTTTGTCCTTGTCTGTGTATTCAGTGAAATTATGTTAATACTGGGTCAGCTATGTTTATTGTTAGTAGCGGTAATTCTTATAGCAAAAAAGAGGGAAAGGTAAAGAATCTGAGGTGAAGGAGAATAAGATTTTTCCTTCTAGAAATGGATTGCTTCTAAAACCATCTTGAAATACCTCTGTCAGCCTGGCAGAAGTCCTGGTGTTAATGTAAATTATGTGAAGTTCTACCAACTCCTAGAATAAAATAAGTTACTGGAGCAAAATTATTTTGTTACCAGTAAAATGATATATATACCAGGAGTTTTGATGGTATGGGCTTGGAGTTGCTTGGATGATTTTTATTCTGTGCCCCTTACCAAAAGTAGGTAATAGTATAGGCCAGGCCAAGCCAAGACTATCAACATGAGAAGGAATACACAGGAAAATAAGGAAAGGCTTAGTGAGTGGGAGAAGAAAAGGATCTGTGATGGGAACCAAAGATATAGAATGAACTAGAATGGCAACTATTGTGTTATTTATATGATTTATTGGCATAATTATTCATTGTTTATTCTGGGCTCTAAGAGTCACAGGGATAAGTCAATCTCAAATCCTTCAAGATGCCAACCCTATCACAAGAAGGTAGGCCATCCTTTCGGTCATCTGGTTTCAGTATATTAGCACAAGTGAAAGATAGTCCATCACGCTTGTCAGCTGTCTGGGGAATTGCCCTATCCTCCTACCACAACCTTAAAGGCATGTTTACTAAACCTCAGTTTTCCATGAAGCTGTAACAAACTGTGCTATCGCATGTGGCTGATTACAATCTCTGTGTGCATCCCTCTTGTTCTCCAATAAGGTACATCTATTTCTCCAAGAACCTTCCCTTCACATACTTGGCATTTTGGAGAGGAAACAATAGACAGCAATCTCAGCCCTCCCTGCAGTGTTAACCAACAGCTCACAGCACTTGCAGACAGGAAGGTTAAGGCACAATTTAGCTGAGAAACAGCATTAGACACCCACACAGAGACAGGGTGAAGACAGCTCTGCATGGTGTGTTCATGCCTTCTTTGTGTACAGCCTCTGGGTTCCTTTAGCAGAACAGTGTTTTTTGAGCAAAACAGGATGTAATGTGGTTAGCATGGTCTCTCATGCAAGGCATGAAGTAGGCCCCTTTCTCCAGCCCCCTGTTATTTGGCCCCTTTCTCTAGATGGATGTTTTCTTAGTCCAGCCCTAGCTCTCTAAGCACCTGCTTTGAGCAGCTAAGTGCAATGTCAGAAGGAAGAAAAATATTTTCCTTGTACTTAATGTCATAGTTTATGCAAGTCTTTGGTCCCTTAAGTAAGCCAGTTCAGCTTCTGACCAGCAACTGAAGAATATGCATTTATACTAGGGTGGATGGGTAGATAGACAGATAGATAGATAGATAGATAGATAGATAGATAGATAGATAGATAGATAGATAGATAGATAGATAGAATAACGTATGACTTCGAGATCTTCTCATTGCCTCTCATGCAATGCCTATGGAGAAGAAAAATTACTTCAGTAATGAATTCTTTCTCTTAGTCCTGTATTGAGGCCAACAACATTAGGGTCTTCTTTGATTCTCCATCTCTTCCCTTCCCAGGGAGAAGGGAAGAAAACTGAAGAAAACTGTGTTTTTCTTTCTGGGAGAAACCTAGTCACCTTTCCTGCCAGGTTAGTGTCTTGTTGCTTTAGATGAGCTGCCTTGATGAGAGATTGGATAGGTGCCAAAGCCATCTCAGATGTGGGGGTGGCACAGCATGGCATGGCTGGAGGCAGCATGGGCAAGAGCGGGACTGCTTCTTTCTGCAGGAAAAAAATGTATTGTTCAGTCCTAACATTACACTTCATGCCATGTCTCTCTCATCTCTCTTTGCAAAACATGTAGGAGCTACCATACTTCTGATGTGTATGTGCCAAATTTGACAGGTTCAAAACAGTTTGGGTGGGACCCAAAACCTAAATAGACAGTGTGGAAACCCAGTTAAAAGCACACACATATGAATTTAGCATTACTTTAATCCTGTAGATATGAGCATCTTATGCATACTGTGAGCCACAACATTGCTCTGCAGATTAACAAAATTCTGTTAAAGTTTCAGATCGGTCTCTTTTCTTTCTTTCTTT
>JANIJG010016805.1:0-58492 GCA_024611175.1 Megaceryle torquata
AAAAACCCTCAACCACCCCCAAAAATATCCCTACATTATTACTTCACTGTTTTTAAAAAAAAAAAAAAGCCCCCCCCCCCCCCCCCCACGATTAACATCTTATGTACGAGTAGAAGCACATTTAACAAATGAAATCATTTAATAGGTTCGTGAAAAAGCATGGGAATTTGCTGTGAGCCAAACTTAAACACTTCACGACAATCTTTATGCTTTTTAATTATATCTTGTTCTCTAGGTACAGTTCAAGTTTTATTGCTGTTTTAATTTTAAATCCTTTATTTTAAGGGAGGCAATTGACCACTCCAGGATGAAAAAATAAAATAAAATCAAATCCCACCAGCTGCTTTGGGTTATATGCTTTCAACACTGCAACTTGCTTCCTTACACAAAAAATTCAGAATGTAACTGTGTTCATAATTTGCTATCAGCTTTTTTTTTTTTTAAGGTTAACATTTCACGTAAGATACCTATAAAATTGAATTATATTTTCTTTCAAATTAAAGAAGTGGATTTAAGAAAAATACTTCATTAGCTTGAGACTCTATAGTACCTATGCCTAATTCAAGGGACAGTGACAGTCTTAGTTTGGAGGTTCATGGACAACCGAGGATTTATTACATAAGATTTGTAACATCTCTAAAACTCAGCCAGGAGAGTAGGTTTGACAAGTGCCTCAAAATTATACTCCTGATTCAAATTGAAACAAAAACATATATTCTCCCCATGTATAGTAAAACAGGATTCTCGGGGGTATTCAGATAATGTGGACATCCAGATTCACTATTATTGTGTCATAGAGGTTCTCAAGAAAGTTGTCCTGCTATTATCATGTCACATGGGCCACTAGGCACAGTGGGGCCTATGTTTTCATCATTCATCATGCAGAAAACTGTTGAAGCGATAACATTGCCTAGTAAGTTACCTGAAGATCCAGTGCAAAGCAAAGCCACAGGGCTTTTAGGTAAGAAAAAAAAATAATCTTCCTGGACATCATCCCTATGACCTAGCCTACTGTTTGGGATTGCTTCAAGTGGGAAGATTTTAGATATTACTGGGTATCACTCTCTCCCTTTCCACTTCTGAGAGAAAAATTGGGTTTAAGTAGCTAGGTCCAGCAGAGGATACAAACAGAAAAGGTATGACTGCTCTGGCAGATGACTGTATGCTACAGTATTGTCTGCAAACTCATGATATTCTAGCTGTCCTTACATGTGAATGCATCCTAGCCTCTAAGAAAAACTGTGGTCAGTTTTCCATGAGAAAATGTGTTGGGTTTTTCTGTTGTTTTCCCCTAGCACTGAAGTCAGAGATTTCCCTGTTTGTCATAGCAGGCCTTTTATATGGCATTCTGCCTGGTTGAGACTGTTTGGAAGGTATAGGACAGCCATTGATCCGGCAGATCTCTTTATGGCTGTGGCCTGAATAATTAATCATGTGGAGTGGTCATTTGGCGAGACTGTGAAGCTTTTCACGATTGATGGATCTGTGTCAGGCTAGAGGAAGCAGAAGCTGAGCCAGATCAGGAACCAGATAAGATTTATTTGAAATCCTACATTAAGGGATAGGAGATTACAATACTAGTAATGAATTCTTCCTTCTCCTCAAGCATTTGCTAGAATTTCTACATCAGGAGAAAGATCAGTGAATGGCAAGATACCACTGTTGGTAGGAAGATATGGCCATCTTCCTTATGAGGAGGTAAACTTTCATAAGCCTATATGTGGCCCTTGTACCAGTGCTACAGCACAGGGATATATTAGCACAGAAATCATGCTTATAGAGAAGTACATGCTCTCCTCTACACAGTTTGGTTAGCCCAAAGTATTACTTGGCTCTGGGTAACCAGTTGCAAAGCCAGTTGTCAGAGCAAAGGTTTGTGATGGTTGCCTAGTGTAAAGGGACATCCAGTAGCAAAGAACTGAGAAAACATTCAGCTGTGCCTTTAGCATTTGGGGAGTGATGGAGGACTACACATTTAGAAGGCATGACATTGTCCCACAGTCACCTGGAAGCCTGAACAGCAAAACCAACGTTTTACCACTGTGTGGTGCATGTGGATCTGCAAGTTGCTGCATTAAGACAGAGGGCAAGAGGGCAGTAAGATTGTTTAGTCAAGTCATACATACCGATAAAACATCCACAAAGGCAATATGGAAGAAGGAAAAAGGGATTAGGAAAATGAAACATGTCAAACATTCAAATCCATGCTAATTGTCACAGGCTCCTTTGCTATTTCATAGAACACTTTGGAAGAGACCTTTAAGGATCATATAGTGCAGAACCCCTGCAGTGAAGAGGTTGCTGCACTAGATCAGGTTGCTCAGAGCCCCATATAACCTAAGCTTAAATGTTTCCAGGGATGGGGCATCTACCACCTCTCTGGGCAACCTGTGTTTCACCACCCTCATCACAAAAAAATTATTCCTTATATTTAGTCTGAATCTACCCTCTTCTAGTTTAAAACTACTGCCCATTTTCCTTTCCCTACAGACCCTATTAAAAAGTTTGTCTTATAAGCCCCTTCAAGTATTGAAAGGCTGCAGTAAGGTCTCCCCGGATCTCTCACAGGTCATGTCTCACCATCACCAAGAGCCGAGCCTGTGCTGTCCACTGCTCAGAGCCCTGACCTTAGTATTACCTCTATCAATACTGTACATAATGTTTCTAATGTATCTACAGTCCATACTCCTGATGTTCCTGGCCTGCCTTTCCTTCCATTTCTCATGGCTAAATCTAGTCTTTTTAATTCCATACAGTAAATCTTCCTGCTCCCATATCAAGCACCTAGAGCAGAGTTTGACTTCTGACATATTTCTTTCCTCAGAGGGATCCTCCTCTGAAACAGAGTCAATCACCCCTGACCAAAACCACAGTCCATAATTTTGCATTGATGGGCCATATAACAACACATCTACTCCCAGATCAGCTCTCACATCAGGGCTTTCCTCAAAACAGCAAGAAGTAAGGTGGGCAGGAAAATAGAGTGTGATTCCCTTGAATCTAAGCCTTCTGCACATCAGCTAGTTTTTGAGACTTTTTGTATTCACCTCTTTCTACAAACAGCAGCATGCTGAATGAGTAACAGATGAGGTAAGTACATATCCAATAGCCGAGCAGTGAGTAAGTAAATAGCAAGGTACATGCTTGCAAACATCTGTCTGTTACTGCAAACAAATCCTACCTGCAGAAGAACTTCTCCCCCTCATGCCTAAACACTGTCTATGCCTTTCTCTGTAGTTTAGGACTCAGCTCATCGAGCTGATCAACTTTATCATCTCAGAAACACATATCTCCCTGTGGATCCTGGATGGTGAAGATAGAGAATTTGACCCAGGAGTAGGACACCTAGATCCTTTTAAGGATCTAGCTTTGAAGACTGATATCAAACTTTGCTCCAGGCAAAGGAATTCCATTTGAAATTTTGATTTCATAGAAAATTAAACACATTTTCAGGTAAATCAGCATATAATTGATCCAGTAGATATTGTATTTGGAGAACAAAAGTAACAGGCATACATCAGTAGCTGTCACATACTCATATTCCATCTCCCTTCCCCATGCCCTTTCCCCAGAGAGCTTCACTCCACTAACAACTGTGCAATGTCAGAGCTGTCTGAAAATACATCTCCTGAATACAACAAGCAAATACATGAAAAATCAGCCCCTGTGAACATTATTTTATTTGTTGCTGCTTTTATTTGTGAAAATTCTCTGCTTTTACACTCTGTGCAGACTCTGACCTGGAGGCAGCTAAGCAATGATAATGGAGTAGTTCAACTTTTCTGTTTGTTGCTTTTTTAAAAAAGTTTTTATGCTTATTGCACTGATGAAGTCTGGTTGCCCATGTTTTGGTTTTTTTTTTTTAATCTTGTGCTTGATTGCAAACTCTGATTAAAGCTTCTCCCAGGGAAGGGATACTTACATGAGTTCTCTCCAGACTGGGTTCTCTAATATATGAGCTCACACTTGAGCGTTTCCTTTAGTCAGGACACTTCAAGAGCCTACAAACTATCTGGCTGCCTATTTCCACAAAATTTATGAGAACATAATTATCTTTAAATTAATTGTCTTTAATTCATTCAACAAATTCAAAAGTTATTGCTGGCAACAGAGAAGCACAGGGTGATTATAGAAGGGATTGGGCAAAAAATCACCTCAGGACTTCCCTCCCTCTCTCTTACTCATGCATGCACATATACACACATGCAAAGAGGAGAAAAAATAAGAAGTATAAAAATACCTTAATATATGTGAGGAGAGAAATGAACCCTGATAGAGCAGGCTGTCCTTCATTTGTACTCCAACCCCTGAAACAGCAGTGATCTCTGAAGATCTTTCCATCAACCTGCAGGCTGCTAGGAATTGCTTCTACTGCTGTTTCTCACCCAGTGACCTACTCCCAGCTGTCCTTGAGCAAGGGAGCATTTGCACTGCAAACAAGACACCCACTGCAAGCAACCATTGCTGGAGCAACCTCAGTTGCTACCAGCAGCATAGGGCCTTCAAGGCCAGACCTACAAAGCTGAAAGATCCTCCTGCCAGGAAAAAAAAAAAAAAATACTGTGACCTGGGATAAAATAAAGAGGAGCCTAGAAAGCTTCACTTTATCTTAACATGTTTCTTGCTGGTCCTTGCCATTGCAGCTTTGTGTGTACAGAGAAAGAAGTGGAATTACTGTTTTTTAAACTAAATTCTTTTCTCACCATAGAAACAGGTCGAGAACAAATCTAAAGGATGCTCCTTCAATACATTTTCTGCCATAAATCTAGCTAGTGTTCTACTCTTTGTTGCTGCAGTGTGTACTAATATATTCAATCTCTTTATCGCAAGGGATTTCATTGCAGACCCGTTAGTAATTACTCGGAAGTTTTAGAGTGCTGTCTCCATCTCGTGGTGAAACTTTAAAACTGCTGCTTTCCCGGAGTTGTAGCTTTTCACACTTTTTGCAAAACATGAAATACATTATATACCGATTTTAAATTATACAACTAGCAACTGGATAACGACATTGAAAGGCCATATATGAGACCTACAAATTTCCATGCAATCTGTAACGAAATGTGGTATTTTTTTAATCATAACAATCTCAACAGCAGATGCTGTGTGTTTTAGTTCTTATCCTGCTTCAGTTTCCAACTTTCACTTTGAAAGTTGATATTCTTCTACCAGCGTAACTCTGTCTAAAGACAAGAAAGCAAGAGTCTCACCCACCTCCCTCTCCCATTCCTCCTCCAGTTTAATACAGTTACTTCAATAACCTCCGCTTTGCCAATGTAAGAGAAAAGCACTTCTGGCAATTCACATTTTTCAGACACGGCAGCAGCAGAACACTACTATAGAGAATTAAAGAGGCTTCACCAGCAGAGATTCAGTAATTAGTTAAGCTCCTGCTTCACTGCTTTTCTTACGCCACACTGATTTTAACTGCTATGGACAGAAAAGAATAAAGCAGAGAGTCAGATATCAGCACCCAAAGGCATGCCAGGTTCATACCTCACTGTGGCAGCTTGTGCTGAAGTCTTTCAGAGACAGGATGAACTAGCTTGACTCTTACCTTGGCCTCCAGGAATACATTCTTGTTTTCCTTTCTCTTTGTTTTTTGGCATGGCCTCAGCAAATATTTGGTCCCAGATTCTCCTCACAGAGGAGAGAAAAAATGATGCTGTCTCAGTGGGACAACAGCAACTTTATCAAAAAAATGGTGTGAAAGGTTAATTCAGCCGATAAATGGCCTGTGCCAGGCTCTCAGCAATCTTACATTAACCTGCTTTTTGTTTTGTTTTTCCTAATTGCTTTCAAGTATGCCAAGGTCTGGCTTATCTCTAGAAACCAAAAGTAGAAACAGCGCAAGTCCATTTCTAAACCATCTCCTTGCACTACCCTCAAGGCCAGGGTTCCAACTACAGATCAGACTGGACATCTTTATATACTGAGGATGCTGCTAAAGCCCATGCAGATGTACTCCATGTTCTTGTGTGTGTATGAAGCTGCAGCATGGGATTGGGAAGAAACATTTTTTCAATGTTACATTTCAGCATTTTACATCAATGTATGGTCCATTTCCTTTTGAAGGTACGGTTGCTCTGAAGTTGATAAAAAGAGTTAGCAGTAAAGCTGTGCCAAAGACATTGGAAAAGTTTGCTGCTGAATGCGCAGCTGCCATTCCTATCAGCTGCCAGATCGTACCCTTGATTCCAGAAAGTTTTCAAATTAGTCTTGCCAGAAAGTTCAGGAGTGTTTGGACCACCTCCTTGTTTTGGATCAGTTCCTAGGTTACAGACTTTGCAAACAACTCGATTCATTTAAATGGTCCTTCTAAACTGAACAGCAAGCTACTAGGAACACAAGAAGTTACATATGAAAATATGATTGGAATTTAGTCTCTCATTAGGCTAGAATGCAAATATGGAAGTACTGAAGTTTTCTCCTGTCATTGCTGAAGTTATAAGGAAAGGTATATTTTTTTTATAAAAGGAAATCTAACTCCCTCAGGAAAAGTAGTCATTTATAATAGGACTATGAGTTAAACAATCTTCCTTTTCATTTCATACAGATTTCTTTAAAACAGATAATCCAGTTCTTTGAAGAGACACAACCTTTTGAAATCATTTTCTCCAAGTGTCTGGGACCTTTCCCTATCTCTTCTTGGACAGCTGTACACCCACACACAACACCTCCCACTCAAGGAAGGCATTCAGGCTGGAATTGGCTGTCCTTGATGGCCCTTGGATAAAGACAGCAGCAGCAGAACTTCTGTATATCTTAGATGAGGGCACCTAAGAGTGGTCTCCTCTGCTCAGGAGAAGTTTTGGAATTAAATCCAGCAACAGAGCTACGGGAGCCAACCTACCCCTAGACAGGGGCTCCTGCCCCTACTGCTGTTTAGGTGGATCCCGAACACCAGCAAGTACAGGAGAAAATGCAACCTCCTTCCTCAGCAGTTTGTATCCAGTGGAAAGGGGGTGACAGCCCTCCTCATCACATTTACTGCCTCCCTCACCTCCATTTTATATGTTTTTAACAGAAGTATTTTCCTAAAACCTTGCTGTAATGACATACATGTAATCATCTACCTGCATTTCCAGACAATTACAGTAGTCATAAATATATACATTCCTCTTGATGAAACAGAAGCTAACTATGATACTCAGCTGATTTATCAATTTCCAGCCTTGCTCCCTGTAACTCACAAATCTTCTAGCCTCATCAGCCTGCAATGACCTGAGAGTTCTCACCATTCTTTACATCAAATAACTCTGGCCAACTTAAAATGCCCTTGAGAAAATGGCCCTGAACTGCCCCAACTCTCATAAAAGCCATTCATTGTATTTAAATCCTCCAGTACACAAAGTTATTCATGTACCTTTTGTCCAAGGAAAGAAAAATTAGATCATAGAAGTCCTCTCATGGAAAGCTTCCTGTATATACTAATCTAAAACAAGTCAAGGCACCCTTCACTCATCTGTGATGTTCACTGAACAATCCATACCTCTGATTGAAGTGCTTCCAGACTCCCATAGTTACTTACAGTGCTATGACTAACCTTTCAGGGCTTTTCTTAAACCATACTAGTCTTGTACTAAGTAACCAAAGAATTGGCGGTCACCTGCCAGTGACCTGCTGGATTCTTGCCTGGTTTTGTTTTTCAGTCATCTCTCTTGCTCATTCTTGTAAACAGCTCCAGGCTCAAAGATAAACAGAGCTGAAAAATCTATATACCTAGCCTCAGCATGCAGAAACTAGCGACCATCACTTTTTCCAGCCAACCTCCTAATCCCTGCTAGGGAGCTCTTTCAGAAGCCACTGTTCATATTTTTCCTCCCCTAGTCCAGATGATGACTTTGAGGTTAAGTCTTTCTAAAAGACAGTAAAAAGCAGGCAATAGCAACCTTGAATGAACTTCCAAAGAATACCTCCCTTGAGCTGGCTGCATACCTAAAGTAAAGTTTGCTGTTTGTCACTGTGTTGTTCTGTGCTGAGCAAAAATATTTTGAACCCTTCCAGTATATCATTAGCTACAGAGTTGGTAAACACTGACTTGCCTCCTATGCCTTGAGGATTAACTTCTTACAATTACAGCTTGGAATAAATAACTGCAACTTGAGGGGGAAAAATCTGTTGCCAGAAATCCTTCCTGACACGGCACTAGGAACTGGGATTTCTCCACCCCTGCTCCAGCATTCCCAGGTTAGGACATATCTATGTCTCTGGGAACTTGTCTCACTGTTGCTCTGCTGCTCTCAAAACAAACACTAATTCAGGACAGTAAGAAGGATATGGCAGCCTTTGAGCTGACTGCACTCCCCATACCTCACAGCTATGCTGGGCTGTATCTGTGCTTACAGTTCTGCATCACAGAGGTACAGAGTCAGAGAGCACAGCGTTGCACAGCAACTAGAAGGCCTGGCAGTAACCATGCAGCACCACAAGGTAGCCTCCACGTGAGTTTGATAAAGAGCAAGTAAAAAAAAGAAGAGAATGTCAGATGTCCCTGAGCAATCCCCAAGCTGTGTAAATCTAACCAAGTAGAAGATCATTTACAAAATTTACATTTACATCTGAAACCCACGTAGAGAGAGATTTTCAGAGAGAATGCAGTATGTATGTAATTTTAAGAGAAACATATGATATCTTCCTAATACATTAATTGAGGAAGCTGCCATTCATCTTAACTGCTGGCCTCTGCAAGTTAGCTGAAGTCATTAGATAAGTAGAAATCCATTGACCAAACCCTCTCAATGACTGCCTAACTCCACAAGCCAGGACTGGGTGTCAAATTGGTACATAAGTTTCTGTTCTGGATTTATCTATATTCCTGCATAGACATTTTCATAGCACACTGAAGGAAAAAAAAAAAAAAGAAGAATGCAAGTAAGACTCAATTTCTTATGCTGTTCCTTTAAATATCTGGGGGGGTTTTTTATCCTGATCTAACTCTTGAATTCACTCTAATTCTCATCTGTATAATTAATTCAGACTGTGTAATTTATAGTTAGCCATTGATTTTATAATCTAGCTCTCAGAATAGCATGCATAGTAGTCTAGGTTATAAGAAATTACCAATATGAGCGAAAAAGAGAACAAGAATAAAATTCTTTCTTCTAATGAAAAATAACATTAAGTGTGCAGTCAGGACTTGCCCTGGAAAACTGCAGTACTGAAAGAACTAGGAGTGACAAAAGACACAACAGAAACCTGAATTCATACAATGAGGCTGAGAGAAGTGACTGTTAGAACAGTACCTGCACAGAGGCTATCACATCTAGCTGAGCAGGAATGCACCTGCAAGACTACATATGCTAGAAGTCGTACTAACAAGATGGAAGGTGATCACAAAAAACCAACAGCATGATTAACAAATGCTTAAATATAATATGGGATTTTAAGAGTCTTAGAAAATCAGAATGGCTGCACTGGTTCAACTCAAGGGTCAAGTCCAGTACTCTGTCTCCAACCATTCCAGTAAGTTAACACCTAGGAAGGTTATCACAGGGTAAGTACATTCTATGTTTTTCCCCCCTTCTGCTTGCCCCAGTTCTAAATATCTTCTGCTAAGGGAATTCCTGAGTGCAAAGATATTGATCTGTTTATTAAGCCCCAACAGAAATATCTTTAAATATTTGCCCAGTTTCACCTTGAATCTGTTTCACAGCCTTGTCACCACTGTAATTTTTACAAGTTCTAATACATCTACCATCTTTTGTACGCAGAGCTGCTTATTTTCATGGAAGAGACTGGTCCTTGTAGCCCAAAAGACAGTGAACAGGCAACGACTATCCACTATCCCCTTAACACTGATGATTCTGTTGGTGTCTGCATATCTCCCTGAAAACCACCTCTTCTCAAGGCTGAAGAATGCTAACTGCTCAGTTAATCCTCACATGGAAACTCTTCCATCAAATTAACCTTACTGACATTTTTCAAATACCTTCTATTTCTAATATAGTGTCTTAAAGACATGGGGATCAGAACTGACCACAGTAGTCAAGTGGTAGGTAAACCATGGATTTACATGGTGGCATAACTACATTCTCTTTGTTGTCATTTGCTTCCTAAAATCTGGTTTGCTTTGCTCATTGCTCCTAAAAACAGAGCTGATGCTTTCCTGGACCTGTTCCCTACAGCTACAAGGTCTTGTTAATGGTAATGGTCAAATCCAGGCCCATTATATTTCTTTTTACCCCACGGGCACCACTTTACATTCATCTCCTTTGAATTCCATTTGCCACTTTCTTGTTCAGTCATCCAGGCTTCTCAAAAGTTTCCCAAAAACACTCAAGTAGTGAAGCATCAGAATTACCCACTATGTAATAAATACAAGATAAATCCAACAGCATCACTGATGCTATCAGTTTCAGTGTATTATAAAAGATACACGTGATAACCCTGTACAGGGAAAACACCTAACTCAATTTTTCCACTATTTTATGTGCCTCAGATGGCAAATCTTGTTCTTTACTCTTTCAAGGTTTTCATTTAGGTTTATGTCCACTTTTGCTTTATAGACCAATACAGACAAGTTGAGCAAATATGACAAGTTTTGTTCCCTAGGACATTGCTACATTCACAGGAAATTAGTCTTCACTGGTATTTCCAATTACTTCTACAAGAAATAAATGTGAAGAGATCACTCCTATAGCTGTTCTTTCACATTTTTAATGCAACAACATTTTGGAGGTGTGTGTGTCCCCCCAACTCTTACAACAGTTCTAGCAAAAAAAATCTCTACAGAAAGACTGTTACGTCAATGGTTTTCTGAAAATAAACAAAAAACCAACCCAACCTTCCTGAGGCAGAATAATCTCCCAGTCACCATTCTCAGGCATGTGTTTTCTTGCTGGTTTTTGAGAACTGAAATGGAGTAAAGCCTTCAAGCATACTCAGAGGAAACAAGCTTGTATTCCTAAAATGTGTTTGGTGACTAATATACTTTCTGAACCTAATTTGTATATTTATTTGCCTTGAAAAGAAACATGTGGTTTACAAAAATGCACTTAAGGGTGGCTTATTGTTTATTTCATAGAGGAGTACTGCTATACCATGTAGCTTTTCTGTGATCCTTAGGCTTCACAGACAGCAAGTAAACAGCTTTATGATATTGTTAGAATAGACTGTGGTTCTCATGAGGTGTGACAGCTGTTATTTTATAGTACTTAAGTCAGTGTGAAGTGACAGTCAACCACCTACTGGAAACAGTATATACAGGCATAAATAATGTGTATCCACATGATTCCTGCACCATGTCAATGCAATAATGTATTCATATTCCCTCTTTCAAAAATGCACTTCCCTTGACATATTGAGACTGCTTATTGGGCAGCTGTGATGTTTCATGACAAACTGCCCATTCTCCATGCTTACCCATTCTTTATGGCACAATCCACCCTTTTTCAGATGTACAGTCTTGTTGCATTTGCTGTGTTTCCCATGCATATCCTTTTTAATACATGGACTGATTGAATTACTGGTAAATTCGCAGATGTGAAACTAACCACCTATGTCTTTTCCACTATAGATCTACACAAACACACACACACAGAAAAAAAAAAGATTGCCTTGAACATAAAACAGACGTAGTTCCTGAGCCACCTTCATCACAACAGAAGAAAAAAAGCACCACATAGACAAGACACAGGGGAAATCATTACCTGATACAGCATGTTAATTTGACACTGATTCAGGAGGCAGCACCTGCCTCAGTCAAGTCAGCACTAACAAACAAAAAACACCCATCAACCAAAAAAAACCCACAAAATGAAACACATAAAAAACCCCAAACACTTCATCCCACTAGAGCCTGTCCTGAAGTGCATCATCTACACATTTTTTTAATACCTCCAGGGATGGTGACTCCACCACCTCTCTGGGCAGCCTGTTCCAGCACCCAACTACTCTTTCGGTAAAGAAATTCTTCCTACTAATCTAAACCTCCCCTGGTTCAACTTCAGGCCATCTCCAGTAGTCCTCTTGTTATTTACTTGAAAGACGACTAACTTACCTCACTACAGCCACCTTTCAGGCAGTTTTAGAGAGCGATAATGTCTCCCCTCAGTCTCCTCTTCTCCAAACTAAACAGTTCCAATTCCCTCAGCCTCTCCTCATAGGCCTTGATCTCCAAACCCTTCACCAGTTTGGTTGCCCTGCTCTGAACGCACTCCAGCAATTCAATGTCTGCCCTGTGGTGAGGAGCCCAGAACTGAACACAGTACTCAGAGGTGTAGCCTCACCAGTGCTGAGTACAGGGGCATGATTCCTTCCCTTCTTGTGATTGCCACACTATTTCTGATACAGGCCAGGATGCCATTGGCCTTCTTGGCCATCTGGGAACACTGCTGGCTCATGCATAGCCAGTTGTGATGACCAGCACCCCCAGGTCCTTTTCTGATGGGCAGCTTTCCAGCAACTCTTCTCCAAGCCTGTAGTATTGCCTGCCGTCGTTGTGACCAAAATGCAGGATCCAGCACTTGGCCTTGTTCAACCTCATACAATGGGCATTGGACATCAATTCAACCTGTCCAGTTCTGAGATTACTTACGTAACCATGGGTAACTCAGGTCAGGTCTCAAACACCTGACTTCTAATAAGTTACTGTGGGTCTAAGCAGCAATAACTCACAATAACTACTTGCATTCTCATAGCCAGTGAAGGACATCAGCTGATCCATGTATCTTGGATCTGGGCAGATGCAAGACAACACTTAAGAGACAGTTAATAAAGCTCAGCTGACAAGGGGGAAAACTCCACAGGGTGCCATATGTTGCTTTTGTTAGGTGCCCATAACTTGAAATAATGGCTTTTAAGCAAGTGTAAATCTACCATGAAAGATTTGAGTGCTCCAGCCACTTCCTTTCAGTGTTTCTTACAGATCTTTATTTATTTGTCATGTGTTAAGAGTTCTGCTGCCCTCAATGCAGAGGAAATTTTGTAAGAGAAAACAGTTACCCAGATCAAGTTAGTCTACATACTCACCAAAGTAGGGGGTTCTGTTTTGGTTTGGGAGTTCGCTTTTATTTTTAAATTTCAAGGTTATCATGCAAAGTACTGAGAGGACAAATTCATTTTGCCAGGTCAACTGTTTTTTTCTAAAAACATTTGTAGGTTAAATTTATATCAGCAGATTTTATGTAAGATATCATCTGTCAGCACCTGTCTCGCTTTATGAAAAACTGGGTATCATTTGTCCTTCCACAGACAGAATTAAAAGCAAGAAAACAGTACAAAACCCCATGCTATGTACTTGGCTAACTCAATAGGATATGGGGAAAGACACAGGAGGAAATTGTAGGTTGCACTGAAATGGTTTTTACCATTTTGAAAAATGTCACTGGATTACAAAAATATGTTTCATATGCATCAACTAAAATGAATTGACAGGGACTTGCAAAGCAAGTAGAAACATAATATAACTATAGCCATTGCCAAGTAAGAAAAGAAGGGCTGGAGCAGAGTAAAGCCCCAGAGAGCAAAAGGAGGAGAAAAAAAAAAAAGCAGCAGAGGGGACAGAGGCGAGAAGGGCATAAGAAGAGAAGACAATGTATGTTTCTGTTTCCTGATTTTAATAGCACTTCTTCCAACAAGCCACAAGCTCTACGTTCAGTTCCCAGCAGAAGCAAGCTGTATATATGCTCCATCTGCACAGGTGATTATTTCATTTATTTGTATACAAGTGATAACAACCGCATGTTTGATCCTAGCAGCACACTAAGCACTCCCTCCCCACTGGTCTCCAAATCTGAGCTACTAGGACGTAGCAGAACTATCAACCTGAGCACAGGATAGCTGCCTGACAGGCCAAAAGCCCATTTTATCCCAAAACAATTTCCATATAAAAGCAGAAAGACTGAATTAAAGTCACTGTTTTGATTCATTAAAGATTTTGGGCAGAGGAAAGAGTATCTTCTTCCTCAGCTGGAGCTCTGCATGCTCAGAATTATGATTCCCTACTTGAGCCAGGTGGAGTTTGGCTAACGCTGCCCCAGGACAGAATTTCAGAAATTCATAAATTTAACTCAGTTCTCTGAAGTGCATATTGTTGCACAGCAGAAGAGAAATGTATGCTACTCCTGCCCTATGGGCATAATACACAACTTTTCATTAGATCACTACCCAAAATCCTGCATATTCAAGGCTAAAATTCTTGCAAGTGCCAGGTGTTAAAATTAAATGGATTAAAGTCAAGTGGGACCATCAGACAAGGCTCACTTAATCTTTTCTATTTTTCCATTTAGCATATTCACTTCTGTGCCAGTAGGAAATGAACAGAAAACAGCAATATCATCAAGTAACCACGTAAAGTGTATTTTCTCTCTTTCTCACATGTAGTAAAAAATGAAGTAACAAGTGGTACCTAACAGAAGGGTCTGGTGTGAAACTACAGTTTCAACTGACAGCTACACAGGGATAGCCCCAGGGTCAGCTGATGTGGATTACTCAATATTCTGCACTTCCCAAGCTGCTTGACCTCATCTACCCTGAATAGCAGATGTTAGATTCTGAAACAATACCCTACCCTCCATACCCCAGACTGGCCCAAGGACATGATCCTGCAGCACAATCTGTAACATCCTTCAACTCACTCCAGGAGCCACATTGCCATACATTGTCTGCCCCACAGTTCATATTATTAAAACCATGCTCCATTTTGCATTGCAAGTGACTCGTTTTGGAAGACAAGCTATCCTACCAGTGCTCACGGCACCTGGATCTTCCACAACTCCTGGTCTTTCTCTGGAGCCAGGCCAACTCCTCCTGCACCACCACACACTCCCTAGTCAGGCAGCCATACCTGGATAAGAGAGGACCACATGAAATCTAGGTCCTGAACAGCAACTCAAATTGAAATACTTATTTTCATCCTGGCTACTTCCCGGAAAAGGAGAGGTTGTGTTGTCACAAAGAGTTCACAGTCACAAAACTTCCAAGTAGGTGGTTTTGCCTAGGGCGGGGGGGGGGGGGGGGGGACGCGGAGGGGGGGGGGCGGGGCTGCGCGGCTCCAGGGCTCACAGCGACGCGGAGCCGGACGGCAGAGCCGACGCCTGCATTGGTGGGGTGGCCGGGTAAGGCCGGGGGAGACACGGCGGGGCACTGGCTGAGGGGGAGGTTGGCCGAAGTTGAGAGTGACGAGCGTCGGGAGGGCCCGGCTGGGGAGGACAGCGCGGGGAGGGACGATGCTGGTGAAAGCGGCAGAAATCTGGGAGTGATGGAGGTGTCAGGGAGGCTCAGGTTTTGGGGTGTCCGAGGTGACAGATCGGAGAGTGGACTGGGCCGGGGGGGGGGCGTGAGTGGCTCTCTTGCCATCTCCGAGTTCCTTTAGGGTGCTGATGTGTGGGGGGTGGGGGTGCTGGGGGGATGCTTCCCTCAGAGGTAAGTGCTGGTCCCAGCTCCCCTCAAGACAGCGGAGGGTCCCTGGGGTGCTATCTCAGCTCCCAGTGCCTCCACTCCCTCATCCAACTGGGACGCGGGCCACCCCGGAGCAGAGCCCTGTGTCACGGGACCGGATACAGGGGGGCCCCAGGCAGCACCCGGGCCCCTGGTGGCACCCAGGCTGGCTGTGGCAGTAGTTGCAGTGGCTAGAGGGGGACACTGAAATATGGGCACTGCAGGATGGCCCCTCCAGATTGGCCCTGATGGGATAGATGAGGCTGGATCCCTTTGAGTACTGGGAAAAGAACCTGGTCTCTGCTTGGTCCTGCCACCTAGGGCTGAGGTTCCCCCTGGGCAGCACAACCAGGTGGGAAACAGGCTGAGCAAGGCTGAGCTTGTGGGGAGTCAGGGGGTGCAAGGTTGGAAAACAGGGTCCCTTTGGCACCTGGTGCGAGGGCCAGAACGGCCCATGGCAGACCTGGCCTGGCTGGGCAGGCGGTTGTTAACACTGAGCCCTACTGATGCCCAGCAGCCAGGGCCATGTTGCTGCCCAAGTGAGCAGCCTGGGAGGAGGGAGGAGCACTGTGAGATGCGATGGAGATACACAGGTGAGGTTCAGTGTAGGTGTGCCCTGGGACACTTGTTGGGGCTGGTGGTGCGGGGACCACTGGTGTGTGCCGGTTTGGCACCGCCGCACTGGCAGGGGTTAACGCTGGGCTGTTCCATCCGGATGGTTCAGGCAGCGAAGGGAGGAGGAGGAGGCAGGAGGAGGAGGAGGAGGAAGATGTCACCCGTCGATCTGTCATTTCTCTTTTCCAGCCAGGATGGGGGACACCGTTAGTGCTAAGCTGGGCTGGTAGTGAGGCAGGGGGGATACAGAGAAAAAAGATGGAGAGGGGGGGGCGAAGGTGAAGGCTGCCCCCCCCTCCCAAAATATCCCCTACCCCATCGGGCTATCACCATGGCGACGAATTTTAACGACATCATCAAGCAAGGCTATGTGAGGATGAAAAGCAAGAAGCTGGGGGTGAGTGCCAGGGTCTCGGGGAATGGGGAAAGAAGGGGGAACCCGTAGATTTGGGTCATGGGGCCCCCAGCCACATCACCTCTTCCTGCAACCTACAGCCCTGGTTTTGGGTTGAATAAATGGCATTTTGGGGGCTGTGCTGGTGGTGGGGGCCAATCCACTTGTTGGCAATCAAATCATTCAGCAGCCCCAGGGGGCTGGATCCTGCACCAGATACCCCCTTGACACGGGTCTCGCCAGGAATTTAGGGGGTGCCCACGATCCCCGCCCACCCCCCGTGCCTCAGTTTCTCTCTGCACCCAGTTTTGGCACCAAGATTGCCCTGTGCCAGTGTGGGGGCTGCTGGGTGCAGATTAGAGGGGTGCTGAAGTGCAGTACCGATAGGTGGGGGGTCAGGGCGTTTAGTCGCCCGCCTCTATCGCTCCGAGCCGGTAGCCACGAGCATGCTGGGTAATTTCACGCTAATTAGGGAGAACAAAGAGGGAGCGGGATTGGGGGTGTGTGTGTGTGACTGGGGACTGTGGCATCGTCACCCTCGGAGGCAGGGGCTGCAGAAGAGGGGATGGGGAGATGTTGGGATGGGGGTCCCCCCGGGAGCCTTGTCCGTGTTTATTAATTAAGCTCTGTAATTAGCACTGACGGGGCGTGGGCTGATGGCAGCCTCGGGATAGCCCCATCCCCAATGTCCCCTCCTGTCCCTAGGTGAGCAGGGTCAGCAGGACTGGGCATAGGGGGTGGGGGAATGGGGACGGGCTGCAGATGGGGACCCCCAGCTGCCCCACAGCAGCCTCTGCTGCACTCCGTCTGGCAGATCTACCGGCGGTGTTGGCTGGTCTTCCGGAAAGCCTCCAGCAAAGGGCCCCAGCGCCTGGAGAAGTACCCGGATGAGAAGTCGTCGTGCCTGCGTGGGTGCCCCAAGGTGAGGGCTGAAGTGGAGGGGTGCTGGGGTGCTGCTTGGGGCCCTGTGATGGAATGGGTCCCTCCCTTCTCACCTAAACTGGCCAGGCTGGAGCTGCTGGCTGTCACCCCATATGCTCCAGTGGGATGCAGCTGGGATGGGATGCAGCTGGGGCTGGGTGCAGCTGGGGCTGGGTGTAGCAGGGTCTTGGATTTGGGTGTAGTGGCACTCAGGCTTGGGTGAAGCAGGGGCCGGGTTTGGGTGCAGCAGGGGCTGGGATCTGGGTTCCACTGGTCTGAGTGCAGTAGCAGTCAGGTCCTGGGTGCAGCAGCTGAGGTCTGGGTGTAGTGGGGCTGGGTTTGGTTCAGTGACCCCTCCCAGCTCCTCTGCAGGTCACTGAGATCAGCAACGTCAAGTGCATCACCCGACTGCCCAAGGAGACCAAGCGACAGGCTGTGGCCATCGTTTTGACTGACGACTCCGCCCGGACCTTCACCTGCGATTCGGGTACGGGGTAGTGCCCAGGAGAGCCAGGCTGAGGGTGCCAGGCTGGGGCACCCCAGTTTGTCCAGGGTTGCCCAGGGGCTGCTATGGTACCTTGCAGAGCTGGAGGCAGAGGAGTGGTACAAGACGCTGTCAGTGGAGTGCTTGGGCGCCCGCCTGAACGACATCAGCCTGGGGGAGCCCGACCTGCTGGCGCCCGGCGTGCAGTGCGAGCAGACGGGTGAGCGTGTGGCGGCGGGGCACTTGCTCAGGGCTCGCCCTTGCTACAGCCCCCCCGAATTTTTTTTTTTTTCCCCTCTCCAGACCGGTTCAACGTGTTCCTTCTTCCCTGCCCCAACCTGGACGTTTATGGCGAGTGCAAGCTGCAGATCACCCATGAAAACATCTACCTCTGGGACACGCACAACCCCCGGGTGAAGCTGGTCTCCTGGCCCCTCTGCTCCCTGCGCCGCTATGGGCGTGACGCCACCCGCTTCACCTTCGAGGCCGGACGGTGAGAGGTCACCCTCGTGGGGACTGGGAACCACCCTGGCTGCCTTCATCCTTCTGGGCGCACCAGAGAGGTGGCCCTGCTGCCATTACCCCAGGGCAAGCCTGATGCTGGAGTGATGGCCACAGCCTGCATAGGGTCCCCCACAGGTTTGGAGCTGGGGCTGGTCCCAGCTCAGCACCACAGAAGGGACACAGGGACAGCATTTAAAGCATGGGAAGCTGGGTCAGCTGCCACCTGGGGGGTGTATTTTTAATAATTTCTTGGCTTGGGCACACTGGTGACGCCCCGTGCCCCATCTCCACAGGATGTGTGATGCAGGAGAAGGTCTCTACACCTTTCAGACACAGGAGGGTGAGCAGATCTACCAGCGCGTACATAGTGCCACGTTGGCCATTGCCGAGCAGCACAAGAAGGTCCTGCTGGAGATGGAGAAGAATGTCAGGGTGAGCTCCAGCCCAACCTGGGGACATAGGTGGGGGGGGGGTTGTGTCTCAGAACACTGTGTCACCCTCACCTCCCCCCCTCATCCACCACAGCTGCTGAACAAGGGCACTGAGCACTTCTCCTACCCCTGCACCCCCACCACCATGCTGCCCCGCAGCGCCTACTGGCACCACATCACTGGCTCCCAGAACATGGCCGAGTCCTCCAGCTATGCTGGTGAGTGTCCTCCTCCTACACGAAGGAGCTGCCGCCTCTCCAGCCCCCAGGGTGTTCCCCCCATAAGCCCACCCTCTGCTTTGTCCCCAGGGGAGGCATATGTGGGTGCCCAGGCCAGCTCGGACACCGACATCCTCAACAGGTTCATCTTGCTGAAGCCAAAGTCCTCCAAAAGTGACAAGTCTGAAAGCAGGGAGCCCATGTCATCCCCATGAGCTGGCACAGAGAGGGACACTGTGGCACAGGTCCCCTTTTTCTTCACTGAGGGGTGGCAAGGATGCAGGCAGCCACCCCTCCGAGTCCCTGGGGCAGTCTCTGTGCCGAGACCTTGGGGGAGCAGGCACTAGCTCACGCCCTGGCCTGATGTTGGCGGAGGTGATGGCTGGCTCAGCCTCGACTGACTTGAAATATATATTGAATATCCGTATTATAAGAGATTTTTCCTTCTCACACGAATGCAAACTTCGTGGCCACTGAAGAGCCCTTGGGCAGCAACGCTCAGAGGTATTGGACTTTTGGGGATCCATCTGGGAGGTGGAGAAGAAAGGGGGGAGGTCAAGAAACTGGGTGCGTTTTTTGCAAGGAGGGGAAGGCTGGAGCATCGCCCTGCCACAGGGATGGAGCAGTGCTGGAGGAGGCGGCTGTGCCAGGCTGAAGGTGTAGGGTCCCAGCATCTTACCCTCCTGCAAAGACTTGAGGGTCCTGGGGAAACCCCTGCCACCCCAAGATGATTTTTGCACTTAAAGCTATTTAAACACTTGCTGTAGAATTGAGACGTCTCAGGACAAACTGGTTTTCCTTCCAGGGGTGGCAGCTGGGGTGTGTGGCCAGGCAGAACCCAGCCCCCCCCGGCTTTCCCTGAGTGCCCCCACCCCAGCACCCATCACTCCTCCACCCCCAGCCACTCCCCCTGGCCATGCCCCTGGTTTATCTGCTGGTGGGCAACCCAGGGACTGGTTTTGGCCAGTAGCATCTGTCCCTTGAGGGGCAGCTTTGTGGATATAAGAAATCCCCAGCAGAGAAGCCCACGCCAATGGGGGCAGAGCCGTGTCCTTCCACGTATTCCCAGTGTCTTTTCTCCCTCCTTGTCCACTGGTGTGGCTGGGTGAAAGACCTCACTCAGGGGGACCTGGGCTTCGTGTGCTAAACTCTAAAGCAATTGATTTTTTTCTAGTTCTCCTATTTATTGACCTCCTTTAGAAGGGCTATCTTTTTATTACTGTGCAAACCTTGGTGTTTCTTTGGAGTCTTCTTTCAGTCTGGGTTGGTTTGTTGGTGTTTTTATTTCCACCCTTAAAGCTCCTGGCCTGTGCTTTGGGGAAGAGGGAGTGTCGTGATGTGGGAACCTGTGGTCTGTAAATACTGTGTCTTGGGGTTGGTGTAGCTTGTGGCTGAGGCTGGGGGAACAGTGGGACAGAGAAGGGTGGCTCCCTGCAGTGCAGCCAGGTGCCAAGAGGCTCATCGGCATGCCAGCACTGCCTGGCAGCATGTCCTCCCCCGGGTGAGAGGTGTAACCCACTCTCTTTTCCTGCCTTTACACCTCATAGGGAAAAGATGAAACAGTTATTACCAAAATTGTTTGGGCGTTTTTTTTGTTGTTGGGTTTTTTTTGGGGTTTTGTTTTTTTGTTTTTTTTTTCCCCCCCGTGGAGTTGCTCAGTGAATAAACAACCCTTATCCACCCTTCCTGTTTGTCTGTTCCATCCAAACACGCTTGGGAAGTGCAAGTGGGAGTAGTGCCTGCCAGAGAAAAATGCTGACGGGAGAGATTTCCCAAGGCTCCTGGCAGCATGCACGGGTCAAAGCTTTGTTCTTCCTCCAGCCCCAGCCAGGACATTTCAAGTGAAGCCCTAAAACCACTGGGGAGGAGAGAAGGGTGGAGCGCATTGCCACCTTCCATCAAACAACTCCAAGTGAAACTGGATGCCAGCATCTCACTGGTCATCCCTCACCTCCAGCCACCTGTGGCTCCAGGGACGTGCCAAAGCCTTGGTGGCTCCAGTTCCCTGGGGCGAAGGAGTTTCAAGCTGCTCCATCTCCCAACTCTTCAGAAATGTGCCAGTTTGGTTACCTGTGCCATGACTGCCTGGCAGAGCGCTGGCCTCAAGGTGAGATGGCCACACTAGCGCTTCTTCCAGGGACACGGACAGGTGTGGGGAGCTGTGGCACAGCTGGCTGCGACACAACAAGGACACCGACCTCCTTGGAGGGGAAGGCAGTGCTGATCCAAGCTGCTGAGCATCCATGCTGGGATGAGCACAGTGGCACACACAATGGCACACGCACCTTTCTCTCCCTCCCAGCCACCACAGTAAGGAAGAGACAGATCTTTCCAGGAAAGTCATCAAGAAGCTTATCCCAAGTTCTTGCTGCGTGCTGATGGATGGGAGAAAGGGTGACCTGGGCAATTGCTGGAGCTCTTCAGCCACTGCCACAGCAGTCACAGTTTAGGACCTACACTGAGCTCAACTAGCACACAGCCCAGCCTGGGGCTGTGGGCACAGCGGGAGCTGTCAGCCAGGGGTTATTAATGCCAGGCTCCCTGCATTCCAGCTCCTAACATAAAGATTATATAGCACGCAGGTTGAGTCTGCTCCAAAACAGTCTTTAAATACAGCTAAGCCTGCCTGGTGCATCTGGGCTCCCCTGCAGCACTGCCTTCTGCAGCACCTCAGTTACCAGCCCAGCTTCAAACATCTGCTTTGAACACAGCACTGGATGGGTAAACGATGGGCTACCTGCTGGAGGGGGTTCTGGTCTCCTCAGGAGATAATGTCAAGAGCAGCAATCAGCAGTGGAGAGCTATGCTCCCTCCAAAGCACATCTCATTAAATTAATGTCTGTTGGAGAGAAGTAAATGATGTGACACCTCCTCCTGCGGCCTTGGATGAGCTTTCAGGGATGACAGCACAGAAGGGGGAAGGCTTTATTCAGCACAGTAAGGAACAGACATGCAAATAAGGTAGGATTGTGTAACCAAGGGACACGCTTCCCAAATCCAAACACCACATGGCCAGAATCCAAAACTCTGGCCTAAAACTCCAGGATCACTTAGACACAAAGCCTGTCCCAGCAAAGAAGCTCACCAAGTCCCCTCCTGACATATCACAATGGCTTTCCCTGGGACAGAGAGCTAGGGTAGAGGTGTCACCGAGCAGCAGAGCTGGGCCAGGAAAGGCAGAGGGAGATGGGGAGGCAAAAACCTCGGTCTGGAGCACTGCCAGGCCCTTCTGCATCACTCACACCCCAGCACCCTCTCTCAAGGGCCCACCTCAATTTATTGTGAGGACGTCACTCTGGATCTCGTGGCTAAGCTGGGTCTGGAGGTCGCTGAGTTTCTTCTTCAGGCCAGAGAGTGCAGAGAGAACAATGGTCTCTGGGCGCAGAGAACCGCAGGACTCCACGTTGTAATAAAACCTGAGGTTACAAGTCAGGGGGCTAAGTCACCATCTGCTCTGCAAGAAGATGCAAAACCAGAGAGCACCTGCAGAGCACTCGCAGCCCATCCTGACCCAGCAACAGAGAGTTCCATAGCGAAACCCAACCACCAGCATCAATCACTGCCCAGACAGGCAACAGCTAGCGCTGCCCCTCTACAACCCTCACACCAACACTCATGACTCCACTGGCTGCAAGAGCACTCCTCAGATTTTCTTCTGTTCAGCACTGTGAACTCTGAGCAAGCTCAGAGCCCCATGCTAGGGAGCACAGATGGCTGCAGGCACTTCTGCAGTGCAAACAAGCTGGGAGCCTGGGGCACCACCAGCAACCTGAGCACGACCCACATGTGTGAATAAATATCCTAAGCTGTTTCCCCCCTGCAGGCCTCACACTTCAGGGGCACTGCACTGCCCTGCTTGGTAACACAAACTCAGGAGAGCCATCAAGTATCTCCCAGGGTGGAAAACCTGACAGGCCTGGGCATATACCAGTTAACTCCAACTTGTGCCCTGCTTTTCGGGGAACACCAGCTCCACAGGCTGGCAAACTTCAGCAGAGTAGATACTCTTGTATTAACAAAAGCCAAAGTGATGCACTGAGACAGTCTTCCCTCGCCCTGTTTTCCAGTTCCATTCATCTTCCTACCTCTCCGGCTTCCCGTTGGGGTCATAGGGAGCCTGCGCATCTTCCTCATCAATCTCCGAGTACTCGCTCTTGGGCCTGGAATCAAAGAGCAGGGAAGGTCAGCAGAGAGTCCACTCTCCAGCCTGGTCCCAGAAGACCCAGGCCACTGTGTGGCCCCAGAGTGCGAGTCCTGGGACTCACTTCCAGCAGGCAAAGGAGCAGACATCAAACAGCCATCCACAAGGAAAAGCATAAGGATATGAAGGCCCAAGTCGGCTTGTGCCCAGCAGGAAAAAAAAATCTGCTGTACTTCAGACACCAGCTGCACCCACCCTGGTGTCCTGCACCTCCACTCCTTGACACACACATCAGTACCAAGCAAGGCAGAGGTTCCCATAGCCACGACTGCTGCTTTGAGAGTGCAGCTGTGTGCCAGTGCTCTGCCAATAGCCTCAAAAAGCAACTTGTGTGAAAAAAAACCAATCAGAATATAATACCTAGCCTTGGATAGCAGGGGCCTTTGCCTCTCTATTGTCTTCACAGGGAACCAGATGAACTTGGGAAGACAGACATACCATCAGGGAACAGGCAGCTCCAATATCAATCCTCCTTTGGGGTTTTTCCAACTCCTATACATATTTTGCCAAGAACTTCTCAAAAAAACATTTCCAGGTACCCAGTGTGATGTATACGCAACAGGTTCCTGAAGATGAAGCCAACTCTGCCACCACCTTGGTCCACCCAGCCAGGGAAGGGCCCCATGGCCAAGGTGCAAGTGCTCAGCCATGCAGCTGGGGCTGTTCTCTGCGACACTGACCTCTCCAAAAGCCCAAACTCACCAAAATTCACACTGTGACATTCCCCAACCAAAAGCAGGCAAACCCAGCGATACCTCAGCCTGCCTGGCATCCGTCCATCCAATTCAAAGCAGTATTCCAAGTCTGTCACTTCATTGGTGTCAACTCTTAACCTTCTAGCATTACAGAAACCAAACCAGAGAATTTTTACAGCACTAAAATGAAGCCTAAAGTTATTTCCAATCCAAATTTAAAATTCCACATTGCAGATACATTCTTGCTTCTCAAGCCTCCAATCTATCAGATAACCAACTGAAGTCGGGGGCAATTTACCTGCTGCAAATCATTTGGAAACTTCAAAACTACCCAGTTCCACCCCCAAAACTGCCAAATAGGCTGGCACATCAGTTCTTGCGACCTGCTCCTAAGCACAGAACTACCGAGCTCTGCAGCACCACACCACAACTGGCCTCTCATGGATGGAAAGTCCTGACAGCCTGGTCTATAGATGGCAGTTCTCAGTCCAGCTCCAGTCCACATGTGCAGATCATCCACATGAAGGAAAATGCCCATTTCCAGATTTCTGGCACTACCAGCCAGCCTGGTTCCCACTGTGCATCCCAGAGCACTGCCCCGATAAAGCGCTGAAGGAGCCCAACACCTGGCATGTCCCATTTGCACCCAGACTGGTGGAACTGAACCCACAGAGCCCGTGAAAGCCAAGTGGAGTTTGCTCCTTCCAGCTGTCAAACGGGGATAGGCTGGCTGTGGGCAGATTCCAGCCCATTTCCCATGTTATGGATTCAATTCCATCTCCACCCTGGACAACAAAAGGCTTCTCAAGCCTCCTGAGCACAAACCCAGCCACACAGGTCTTCCTGACCTTGAGTGCAGCTCTGGACACTGTCCTGTGATTATGGCACTGCATTCACCACCCCCTCCAGTCCCAGCTCTCAGCCTGCCTTGTCTAAAGCGCCTTGTTCCTCACTCTGCCACTGGTTCTGGTGTACTTGATGACAGGATGTCTGCTGGTGGGCACTGGGCTGCAGAACATCTTGGAGCAGCTCAGGTATCTGCTCAAGGAAAAGTGCTGCTGAGTAAAATCCTCAGCCTGGCCAAAGCAAAACAGCATCTTTCCAAAAGCAAAATCATGTCACTTTTAGGTGAGACACAGCATGCTACTGGTGCAGAATGATACAGCAGAGCAGAGGAAAGGACCGAAGAGGAAAACTTTGCTGACAGAGCTCACAACCCAGGAGCAAGATGCATGGATGCAATCAGAGCCATACACGAGGCTCCCTCTAACAAAAAAGGCTGCAAAATCAGCCTTGAAACCTAACTCTCCACCCAGGGCTCTCACAGTAACCTCTTCCACCTTGTGCAGATCTACTCCTCCCTCAGACTTTACCCTGACCTATGTACCACTTGTGCAGGGAAGAAAAACCAGGAATGAGCGGTGAGGAAGAACACGAAAGCAAGTGAGGAGCACCAACAGTACATGGGGGGAGGACAAGAGGTGGCCACCGTGCAGCCAGCTGCTACCAAGTGGCTGGCCTTGGTGCCTGAGCACAGGAGCAGAGTCTGTGGCAAGGGGTAGCAACAGACATGCTCACAATCATGTGCCGACCAAAATCATGGTCTGAAACATAGGTGCCTTTTGGAAAACATTTTCCAGCCCCTCCAGGCAGACACTGGGACATACCACTCCTCTGGCTTGGGGTACACGGTGTGCCTCAGGGCATTGTCTGGGTCATACTCGAAGGCCACGCCGGCTGTGGGGTTCCACTTGGCATGCTCCTTGCCAAAGCCCTTCTTGGCATAGGCTCGCAGCCTCAGCTCCTGCCCCTTCCGCAGCTTCACAATGAGGATGTCTGCGGAAAAGCACACGCCCCTTTGAGAAGGCTGCAGAGAAGTGAGTGTACACATCACAGGAAGGCAAAAGTAGGAATTTTTAGTGCCCAGGAAGACATCACCAGAAGCCAGGGCTGATCTGTGTCCCCAAAGTAGCTGAGAAACATCTTGCTAAGAAGAAAGGAGTTGAACACGTGCCCAGAGACACAGCTCAGGCCCCCAGCCAACAGCAGACAGCACAGCATTTTACACCTTTGCTGTCTCTAAGCTCTCACAGGGAGGGAGAAGCACCCTCTGACACTGGACCTTAGTTCTGGGGATAACCTTCCAGCAGCACTAAGACAAAATACGAACCCCACCAGTGCATGATGCTGGTGTTCCTCAACTGCCAGCCTTACAGCTGCCTTAGTGACATGGCTAGGAAAGGAAGAATGAGTTCAAAGAGCCTAAAAGAAAAATTCTTTTCCTCCTCCAGCTTTTTCCCAATGAAATGCCACTTACCATCCTGCTCCACATAGTCATTGGGGTCATTGTCCCTGCTCCGAGATGTCACCTGCAGAAGAAGCACCAAAGTGAGTGAATTTACAACAAGATCAGCTTTTCTCCCCCACATCCAATAGCAGCCTCCTACAACAGTTAGACCCTGCAGAGAATCACTCTAGACCACTTACAACAAATCCAGCCCACCCTATTTCACAGAAATCAGGACAATCCACGCAGCTGCAGCTAGACAGGCAATATCCCATCCCACCAGCCTGCTCACCTCCTGAGCTGCCCCTCCCTCAGGATGAGGAGCCCTCCATCCCAGTGTCACTGTGTGGTTCTGCACCACAGCCCAGAGTCACTCCCACAGCTGCAGGCAAGTGACATGCAGCACCTCAGCTGAAGCAAGCAAGGACAGCAGGCTACAGCCAGGCTTTATCTGGGCAGATGCTGTCACCAGCCACCAGAAGCAGGCCCTATGGTGACATCCAGATGCAGCCTCAATAGCATTTTAAACCATTCATTTTAAACCATTCTCCATTAAGTCCCCTTTGCATCTCTCTAGCTTCACTCCACCAACCCTCCCCAAGGTGACTGGGCAAGAGCTGTTTGGCAGTAGTGTCACGGCCTCACACCTTGCCACGCTCAAAGCCAAGAACCAGAAAACCAGAGGCCTCTGGGTTTCCCTCAGCCTTCCAAGCAGCTGTCCTTGCCCAAGCCCCAGCAGTAGGTGTGTGGGAGGACACAGTGACACAGCAGCAGGACACAAGTGCAACGCTCCAAGTGTTTGAGGTGACATGGAAGGGCAACACTAGAGCCTCCCAAGAGTTTGAGATGAGGGGTGCAGGATGAGGCTCTAACAAGTCCATACTGCCTTGACACACCATCAGAGAGCAAGTGAAGGCCAGCAAGGCGAAGAAGAGGAAGGTGCTGGCATTCACTGCTTCTTCTACAGATGTTCCTGCTTTGCTCTCCCACTACATCTGATGTGGGGCTTTAGGCAATATGAAACGTGCTTGAAGGCCTTGTTTTGTCCACACCCCATGTGTTCATCACCCAAGCTTCAACAGGAAATTAGAGAGGGGACTTGCTGAAGGGGACTTGCCAACAAACAGAAAGATTGCACTGACCGGTATGACCCGGGGGTTGTTGGAGATGAGATCACGGGATGTGACGTGACGAGTCTGGTCTTCATTGCACCGGACGTCAAGGGTGAACTCCACAGAGCACTCTGGACAGAACTCATCACATGTGCAGTCCTGGGACAGACACAGGTCAAGACCTTTACGGTAAACCTCTACCAGCAAGAAATCTGTAGCGTTTCCCATCAGATCAGGCACCCACCACCATCAAAAGATGCACCCAAGGCATTTTGCTTGACTCACTCTGGAATATTGCATCTTATCCACAATGTCATCGCTGGTGAGAGGGATGAGACCTGTGGGAACAGGGAAACTGCGGGAATGTCTGGGTGAGACCCCGGGAGCGCCAAGCCTCCTGCCAAGATGGGTGGAGGGACAGCAGCCTCCTGACAAAGGTGCTTCATCATCTCCCGACTGATTTCACCCACAACCTCTGCCTTGCTGTACATTTTCTTCTTCCTCCCCATGTGCGGCACTCACCCAGCCTGTGTGCAATGAATTCATCATGTAGTACAGAGGAGTTAGCATCTATCTGGACCCAGTCGATGGCTGCAGAGAAAAAAAAAAAGTCATAAGCTGAGAAACATTTCTGTGGGGAAAAGCCAAGCAGCTTGTGAGGGCACAGAAAACATCACAGAGATTATAGTGAATCTCGGACACCATCTGATAGTACCCAGGACTGGCTGGCTAAACACGGGTGAGGTGAGCTCTGAGACAGGGGCAAACGGAGGGGAAGCAATGACAGCAGCAGGTGACAGCAGCCCAGGGGACCGTGTCCACAGGCGGTACGGTACCTATGATGGGCACTTCTGCGATGAACACTCTTCGAATGGAATTTGCCACCCTGAGGAAGAGAAAAACCCCGTGCTCAGGCAGGAGGGAACGGGAGCTTCGCAGTGCTCCAGCCTGTCAGGGCTGCGCCCTCGGAGGCCCTGACCAGGCCCGCACGGGGGCTGTCCCGCGGCGCAGGAAGCCGCGACCCGAGGGCGGCGATCCCCGCGGCGCGGCCCGTCCCGCTGCTCCGGGAAGCAGGGCCCGAGGAGGGTGGTCCACCGCGGCCTGGTTCGCCCCCGGCCCCGCCCGGCCCGGCCCCGCGGCGATGCTCACGCCAGGTCCGTGTTCTCGATGATGAACTTGACGTTCTCGTCCGTTAGCTCGGTGATGCGCACCGTGGGCTGGTTTGCGTACGGCATGGCCGCCCCGCACCCGCCGCCCCGCACCCGCCGCCGCCCCGCTCTCGGCCCGCCCAGCTCCCGCCCGCCCCCTACCGGCCGCTGTCCCCCGGAGGACCGCACGGCCCGGTGCGGTCAATCCCCGCCCCTCTCCCCGCCGCGGGTGCGCCCCCAAAAAGAGTCCGTGCCAGGCTGAAGCTGCGGCTTTATTGGTGCCGGGAAAAGGTCGGGCGCGGCCCGCGCGGGCTCTTCCCCCGCTGTCGGCTCCCTCCTCACCGGCGCTGGTTCAGCCCCGCCAGATTCCGGATCTGCGGGGCAGAGGGAGAGAACGGTGAAGTACCAGCGCCCCGAAGAGCGGCACGAAGGCCGCTGCCCAGACCTGGAGGTTTCAGCGCAGCTGGGGAGGCCTGTGAGCCGGGGAGCTGAGCGGTAAAAAGCGCCGTCTGCGGCTAGAGGACGGGGATGAACCCGAGGGGCTGGAGGAGGATCGCCCCGGACCAGGCGCCCTCAGACCCGAGCCTGCTCGCTAGGTCGGCAGGTTTCAGATGTGGCGTTTTTTCGGTGGCCACACAGACGGTAACAGTTCATTTAAGCCTTTGAGTCACTCAGGTTGCTCATCCAGAAACCTGGAGAGCTCAGCACACCCATCCAGTAGCTGCACCCTCGGTCATGGGAGGTCCAGACTGGTTTGCTCCTGTTGGTCATTGTACTGGAGTGATTTTGCCCCAAGACCAGCTGGCTGCAAACTCCACCCCCCCTTCAGAAGCAGCCTAGGCTCGGGCCCAGACCGCAGGTGCAGTCTGCAGGAGAGCATCTTGTTGAGGTTCAAGAGCACAGATGGAGCACGCAGTGGCATCCTTTTGGGATCCACAGGTGTGAGAGCAGAGAGAGAGGCTGAGAAATGCTAAAGATATGAAATGGTTCCACCGTAACTGCAGGGGGAAGGAGGTGGAAGAGCTTCCCAAGAAATTCTTCATACATTAAAAATGAGCCTAATTTATGTTCAACTCTCTTTGTCCTGTACTGGTACGAGGAAAACCTATTTCTGATAACACTGACATCACTTTCTTGCTAGATGAAATGGGAGTTGTTCAAAAATAGCATCACAAGGAGGCCCTGAAACCCTTCAAAAATCATTCCTGGGTACACAAAGGATTGGTATCCCAGAAGAAGAGTAGCTCCCTCTGCATGGACACAGGGCAATCAAGGATGCTACCAAGAAGTCAAGGAATTCTTGGAAGGTCACTTCAGTCAACTGAAATAGTTTGAGGAAGTCACCCTGCTGTGGTCACCTCCTGCATGTCCAGCACAGACCTTTTGCCGAGCTCTCCAGTGCAGGGACTGGCAGAGGAAGAGATCTTGTGACAAGCGATGGACAACAGTTGTATTTATTCTTATCACCTGTCTCTCATCCCTAAAGCTCACCCTACAGCCTCAGACTTATTTTTTTATGCTCCGATACAAATTTTTTTCACCACAAAGCAGTGAACTAACCCCAAACTACCCAGAAAATAATCATTAAGTTATGAAAGACAATTCTTTTTCATGATGTCCCCTAGATTTGGGAGGAAAATCCTGGTGACATTGAGCATGGAAGGGAAGAGACAGAATTCTGCTCTCACAACCTGACTTGTTTCAGTGTTACTTACAGTAACTGCAGCTCCCATCAGGCCTTGGACAACTGCCTCTCCAGTTGACTGTACCTAGAAGACCAAAGGAGAATGTGACCTTTTGGCTTTCTTCTGCACTTACACTTTGGCCACCCACACTCAGAGACATGATGCAGAACAAACATGTATTTGCTACAGAAAGGTTCTGACAGAAGCCATGCAGTGCAGACAAGTGATACCCAGAGATAAGAAGTACAGAAGAGAGACCTTCTTGTGGCCTTTCAGTACTTCAAGAGGCCTATAGGAAAGATGAAGACAGACTTTCGAACAGGGCCTGTTTGTGGCAGGACAAGGAGTGATGGGTTTAAACTAAAAGCAGGAGATTTAGACTAGAAAGAAGAAATTTTTTATGCTGCGGGTGGTGAGAGCCTGGCCCAGGTTGCCCAGAGAGGTGGTCGCTGCCCCATCCCTGGCACCATTGCAGGTGAGGTTGGTTTGGGCTCTGAGCAACCTGATTCAGTTGCAGATGTCCCTGCTCCCTGCAGGGGGCTTGGACCAGATGATGTTGAAAGGTCCCTTCCCACCCAACACATTTGATGATAATAAGAGCTCCTGGAAACATGTCTCCCAGCCATTGGGCTGGTCTGACAAAGAGGGCACCTACATGTTATTCTACTAACAAAATGATGTTGAACTGACAGCATTTATGCCGTCACCTGCCGGCACATGGTGGTCTCTTGGCAGACATGTGGTCTGCACGACTAGAAAGCCAAGTCTGTCTACATATACGCTTGGGAAGAAGGGAGACACTGCACGTGTACCCTGCCTATAACATCACCTGATTTGCTGTATCCCTCATATTCATGGCATCAGCTACTCGGTTTTCCAGGAAGCGCCAAGTGTCCTCGAAGTCGGGGGATGAGTCCTGCATCATCACCAGTTCGGTGGTGTTGTAGATGCCAGTGAGCACAGCTCGACGAGTGTACCAGTTAAACTGCAAGGGCATGAAATCAGAGAGAAAGAGAGGGAGAAAGGTGTGACCTGAATGCATATCAAGAATGTGGCTCATAAAATCAGAGCAGAGACCAGCAAAGGAAAACAGCATAGCGACTGCACATTCCTTCCCTGCTTACATGGTATAATCGTCTCTGTGATGCAGTGGGCCAGCAGCCAACACCGCCACCTGACAGCACAGCTGCTCCCATGGCACCAGACAGAAGTCACAAGAATCATGTCTAAAACTAGTGAAGAAAATCCTCACCGCCTGCTGCTGGCTGCAAGTGGGCACCAGGAACTGCCCCTTGCCCCTGCGTGCACTGTGCAAGAGCCCATCATTGCTTTACAGACCACTGGTAGGTCATGCAAAGCTTCCATTCCAGATCTGATTAGGTGAGAAATGGCTGTATTTAATACTGAACTTGAGCTGCAGCCTGCACCAGATACAAGCATGAAGAGAGGGAACAAAGAGATGACAGGACTGTGTGAGACAGCACACAGAGATACACCTTCCCCAAATTCTGTCACAGCAATACCAGCCCTGCCCACTGCCCCGCTACACTGCTGGCAGCAATGCTGTATGTAGGATGCCTTACAATTACACAGCTGTGCAGTTACACAATAAAAAGATGCACAAAGAACCCAAATACTTCAGTTTTTCCAGTTGCACTTGAATCACTGGCAGATGAAATAGATAAACATTTAAAAAAACCCCAAAACTAGTCTTCAACTTTGTTTGCTGCTATTACCTAGAAAAAAATACCAGTTGTTTCACTCATGATTACAAAGCAACAGAAAAATGAAAACATGGGTCTTGGTTCAGAAAACAACATCTGGATTGAAAGCTCCACTGTCAGCACCACAACCTCTGAGCTTTGACAAGGTGAGAAACATGAGAGATGTTGCCACTTGCAGCTGAATCTCTCAGGTGCCCGGGACCAAACTCTTTCTGTCAATTCTCCTGCTCCCTCAGAAAAAACCCAGCCACACGAAGGACATTAAACCTTTTACTGGGAGAGTGGAAGCTGGCTCAGCATCGCAGCTTCCCAAGAAAACTCATGTAACGGGTCAGGAGGAGCAAACAACAGACAAACTGTAAAATATCTCTTAATCCCTGTGTCATGAGGAGGCTTCAGGAACAGCTCAGTGCAGACGTGTTGATTTGACTTTCATAACCTGTAAGGGACTTGCAGTCCCTGATGCAATCAGTCTTTCAGTTCTCTTATGGTTTATTCCTTTATTTTTTCCATCATTTTTTTTTCACTGTGGTAGCTTCTCTCTTATACACAGATAAAAGAAGTTTATTAAAGTAGTTTGTTAAAATGGCTCATTCAGCTTTTCTCATCTCTCCCTAAATCTATGCGAATTAAAGTAATTTGTTAATTGCTTTAATTGTTATAATTTTCTTTTATTTCCTGCCAGAAAGATGAAAGCTTTAATAAACAACTGGTATTTTTAGGTATGTTCTTTAAAGGTTTTCAAGTCAAATCTGTAAATGGTGCTGCTGGTGGAAGAGGCAGCTGCTTCAACAGAGACATGCTGCTCACTCACTGAATACTGGATCAACTTCTTAGTCTCAAAATCTCAACAATTTTTTTTTTTTTAAGATGGAAAAAAGAGCAGTTAAGAGAGTCTAGGAAAGTAGGTCATTTTCATTTGCGCTAATCCCATTGGCACTAATTAGCATTTACTCCCACTGGCTCCTAAATCTCTTTAGAAATTAAACTACACCTTAGAAGGACCCTTGGGTGCTTCTGAAAATGTCTTCCTTGGTCAACAAACGGATCGTTTCAAGAGAGACGTGGCTGGCACCTGCTTCAACCTGTCACTTTACTGAAGTGCTGAGCGGTTGACCCAGCTGCTCTGCAAAGCACAAAGACTTACGTCTGTGGACTGGTCTCCAGCATAGTGCCATATATCATCGATCATGCTGGTGAGGAGGTTGAGGCTGGAGGGGATGTTCCGTGGAAGCAACAGGATGCTCAGAGCCTGTGAAGGAAACACAGATAAATGAGAAAGTAGAAGAGAGAAGGATTGACTCACACTTGTGCTGTAACCCTGTGTGCAGGTGGTCAAATCTCTCATTTTTCTGAATTTGATTTTGAACTCAAAGCAGCTCCCAAGGGCAGAACTGCCAGCCATAATGGCCCTGCTAGGATCCTGAAGCTTCTGAACATGGGAGCACAATGCCAGAGGGGTCACAAACCACCCACATCATTCACGGGACAAGTTACACAAATCTGGAACAAAAATGTGAATCCTATCTTCTCTCTCTGCAAGGAGTGCTGGATCCAGCTGCCCAGCGGCAATGCTGCCCAGCAGAGGATGACTCTGCAGCCTGAGGTTGGGAACAATTTTCTTTCTACTGTGGCCACAATTCAATCCCCTTCCCACCCTGGGAAAGGCGTCTTGAGACTTGAGTTTTGAGGCACGGAGCCCTCTCAGCTCATGGACCTATCCTCAGGCTGCCAAGGGTTTGTCATTCACACACTAGACAGGCAGTTTCTTGCCTCAGAGCAGTAGTTCTGCATTGCCAGGTGTCCAGTGATACTGGTGCAGCCAGCACAAGGAGGCTGACTTGCAGTGACACTGGGAACAGGACCAAACAGAGACACAGGTTATCCCCTGGGGATCCCAGATGGGTGGAGTGAACCACAGAGATGTTTTCCTTTCCAGAACTACAAGAAATATATGTTCTAAGGACACCTTTAACTGCCTCTTTCAAAGGCTGCTCTCCTCTCGAAGGCTACAAATCATCTGAAACCAGTGAGGGTTTCATTTACAACCTTGGACTACTCTGGCGGAGTGACTATGTTGAAGACCACAGGGTGTTTAAATTACCCACTAAAAGAGAGACAATCTCAATATTCATTTTATACCTGGGGCCATTTCTCAATATATGGGATCAGCATCCTCAGCCTGGCTTCCACAGCATCTCTCAGGAACTGATCTGTAGGTTTCTTCCTGGGGGAGGAAAATACAAATACAAAACACAACCAAGTTAAACTCAATTCTGAACTTGAAAGATTGGTATTTTACCTGCCTCAGCAGTAGATATGCATAGTATTATGTATCAGTCATGCTCCTGGTCCAGCTCTGTACCTGGGAAGGTGGTTTTGTTTGGGGAAATGCCATATTTTAATTCAACTATCTGTGTCCCAGGAGGCCTCTGTCTATCCAGTCCCCAAAGTCTGCCAAGGAAGATGTCTTTTCATACTCAGTACTCACTCTGCTTCACCCAGCTGCACCAGCTTTTGTTCCTGCTCCAGCAGCTCAGACAGCTTGGTGTTGCACTGAGACACGAAGTGCAGGATCAGTTCACTGCCATCGCTGTGAAACATCCCTGCGGCAGCAACAGAGAGACCCAGGGTCTGTAAGGAAGAAGGGAGAAGCACAGTCCAGGTCATACACCACTAAGCAGGATCCAGACAGGAAAAATGTCGTATTTATTTCAGGAACAAAGCTGCCTGAATTGAAATAAAGCAACACTACATTAAAAAGTGCTTCCTGTCCACGTTTTCTGCTGTTTAGGATCACTGCTCTACAGTGTGCCTTAGGTTAACTCTGTCGGGGTTATCCTGGAGTAGCTGGGATGCATTCCTGCCCCGTGCTAGGGTGCATCACCCAAGAGTATGTGGGGGAAGCATGCAGGCCTGGCTGTCTCTGGATTTAAGCTCCATCCAGTTTTCAACTGGTTCTTTGCTTCTCTCCCCACATACCTTGGCTCCCTCTGCAATGGCTTCTGCAGTCCAGCCATGTTCAGGCACAAACTCCAGCGCTGCTGTGAGGATTCGATGCTGCAGTTGCTCCTCGCTCTCATAGTCCTCAGACTCCTGGCCGCCCTGGCCAGTGTAACTATGAGAAGGTATTGTTACAGTGAGGGGGAAGTCACCACCAAACACCAGCAACCTGGACTCCGCCACTCACTCGCTGCCACCGCTGCATGCAGGCACACTTTGAGATCTGCTTAGTACAACTCTCACCTCCTCCTGTAAAATCCCTTCCTTTCCACCCAAAGGATTCTTAACAAACCTTTGCCATGAGAAAAGAAGAGAAAAACAAGGGAGGGCTCAATCCAGGTGCTGGTCTGGAGACCAACTGGCCTCAGATTCCCCCTCCTTTAAAAAAGAAACTATCAGCTTTTACAAGGGAGGTTTTATAGTTACAGGCAGACAGACAATATATTCTCCATCTTTTGTGTAAATTTACACAAAAATCCAGAAGTGAGAGCTTGCATTTTGCAGACCAGAGAGGTTCCCTCTTGAAAGCCAGTCTCATCCTGTCTCCACAGCAGACAGTGGAATTTGCACTGTCACAGCAAACCAGCTCTCCAGCTGATGCAGTTTGAGACTCCATTAACTCTGGATCTCGTTGTCTCTTGTTGCAGCTTTCAGGAAAGGAAAGCCCTCTGATCCCAGTGTTGGCAGGACAGTGCTAGAAATAGCTACTGAGTTACCTGGGTCGAGGGCCCTGAGGTTCCTGTCCAGGCTGGTGACTGGCTGGATGGGAATCAAACTGCTGCTGAGAAGAAGATGCAAATGGCTCCTTCTGCTCATCAGAGACTCCCCTCAGCACGACTGAGGCTTGGAGAGCACGCTGTGGTGGGGAGAGCTGGCACCTGATCGCTGAAAGGGAAATCAAGAGAATCAGACATCGCCTCCCAAGGAAGCACAGAAAATTAAGGTGACGAAAAGAGCTGTGGTAAACACAGCTGCAAGGAACAGGAATTTGTAGACAGTCTCTTTTTACACTTCTGGGAAGTGCCACTCTTACCCAAACTCACATTTACTTGATGAAAATAAAGTGAGAATGTTTTGTGAGGGAAAGAACTGCACAGATGTCAGGTACTGCAAATAGAAAGGAGTTTCCCGGTCCTGGACATGAAACCAGGCACATGAACACATGCTGGCTCCTCCACAGCACAGCCTCCCTCCTTTCTGGTCCCTGAGGAAGGAGAGGAAGGTGCTGATCCCTGAGCTCAGGGCAAGAGGTGAGGAATACTCTGGAGAGAGCAGTCGTAACAGGTACAACATGCTGATTGCAGGGTGTGTTTCTCCCGAGCACTCAAAGGCAATACAGCTTTTCAATTAGGGCCACTCTGCGAGAACTTTTAATGTATCTACAGTGAAGCTTGGTTGCTTTTTTTTTCAGTACGATTGGGTTGCACAGCCCACACTTCAAAAAACCCAACACCAACCCCCCTCCAGCCCCCTCGCAGGCCCGAGGGGCGGTTTCAGGGCCAGGGAGGTGTAAGGGGCTGGGCGGGCCCGCTGCAGGGCCCTCCTCACGCCAGGCCCTGCCCAGCAGCCTCCCTCAGGCACTGAGCTGCCCAAAGAGGAGAGCACCCTTCGGGTCTCGCAGCCACCGGCAGCAGGCAGACTTCAGCCTGAACCCGCACGGGGAAGGGGAACGGAACCGGAACCGGGAACGGAAGCCGAAACCGAAACCGGAACCGGGCCCGGGGCTGGGCTGGCCCCGCGACTCATGACGCCCCCTGGCGGCGCCCGGCCTCTGCCCTTCACCTCACCTTCCCCCGCCCCGCCCGGCCCCGCCTCGGCCCGCCTGCCGCGCGCCCGGCACGGGCACAACCTGAGCACGAGCACGAGCACAGGCACGAGCACGTCCCCGCCAAGCCGCGCCCCCCGCCCCCTCACCCGCACGGCCCCGCCACAGCCGCCAACCCGCCCGCCGCAGGCCGCCCGCCGCCGCCATCTTGGAAGCGGGCAGAGGGCGATGACGTCACGGGGGCGGAACGCGGCGGTGACGGAGTCAGAGCGAGACAGGGCGAGAAGAGGCGAGCGGAGCGGTGGCTGGGACGAGAGAAGCTGCGTCGGGGTGAGTGCGGCTACCTCGTCCGGTACTCCCGTTTTTTACCTTGAAAAAGGCTTTCCCGGGGTCCCGTCCGAGGCGGTCGCCGCGGGCCGGGTGTTCCTGGTGGAATTCCCTCACATATCTAGTTCCTCGTCCCTGTGAAGCGCTCCCGGCGCGGGGCCGGGTGATTCAGAGGCTGGTTCTGCGCTTTCGCTAGGCGGGGACGTGTTTAAAGTGCTGACCCGCTGCAGGGCCGGTGCGGTCGGTGTCCGCAGCCCTGGCGCTACGTCCTGGGCTTGCCTCTGGGAGCTGCCCGCTGTGCACAGCGAGGTCTGGAGCGCTCAGGAGACTTTAAGGTTTTGACCTGGTACAAGAAGTAGCTTTTTAATCTACCAAAGCTGGAGACCTCCAGTATAGTTTGAGGCTCCTTCCTATCCTTGTTTTGAGCAGTCATGTTCCTCAGGGGCTGTTAAATGTGTGTGAAACTACGATAAGGCCCCAGCCCGGCCTGGATGCGGCCTGCGGGGTCTCCTCCCTGGTGCAGCCCTCAGCAGCCTGGCCCCGGCCGGCGGGAGTCTTTCTAGGGGGTGTAGTGGAGAGGGCCTGTTCCCGCCGAACAAGCTAGGCCACTGTGGTCTGCAACTGGGGATACTTAAAATGAAGATGGCTGGCACAAAACCTTTCACTTGAAATATATTCCACTTACTACTGGGGAAAAAAAAAAAGGGGGGGGGAGAAGAGGGGGAAATATCCTCCCTGCCATCCTGTCAAGAATATGATTGAGTGGTTGGATGGTAACAGTCCCCCAGCCTTCATCTGGACTGAAAGCAGGTGTGATGTCATATCTTTGAGGACTACAGCGGCTTCCTACTTTCTTTAGGTTGGATCTCGAGGGACTGATGCAGGCTGGTGTCGCTGTTGATGTATTTTTGGGCTCTGGCTGGTCTTGAAAGGTCACAACCTACTGTTCTGAGAGGAAGGTGTGACTTTGGATTTGTTTTATTTTTTTTCCACATTGGCCCAACAGTTTACATATCTTTTGAGATTTTCATCCGTCTTCCTGGGAAAGTTGACTTTAAATGAGATGAGTATGCATGTTTACTAGTGTTAGTATCTGGTGTAGTTGCTTAGCTTGCACTGCATGCATGTGCAAGGGCAGCTATGCAGCACTGGGACCTGTAGCATACCTCCAGCATCCCCCACTCCTCACCTCGTTGGCAGTGTGGACTGCAATAGTATAATTCCTACTGGAGTAGCTGTGATGAGGCTCAGGGCTGTCCTGGTCTGAACTTGTTTGAAGTTTCCAAGAGAGAGGGGTTCACAGCACTTGAAGCTAGAGGAACAGCAGGTCAAAATACACTCCAGCCTTGGCTGCAGGTGGCCAAGTTAAATTTGGTACAGGCTGTGAGCTGTGCTTTCCAGAGATCACAGGAACAATAAGGCATTACCCACCATCTGTAATCTAATGATTTCTGATAAAGACCTTGCTTACAACAGGCTCTCCTGAAGTAAGCGCGTGGCTTGCAACTAATTGGAGATACCCAGGGCCACTGGTGAGCGCACTGAGCTCTCTGGTTTCAGGGGTTATGTTTAATTAGAAAGAAAATAGCTTTACGTTGGATGAGTAGAGCAAAAGAGGATAGGTAATTTGTTTCAATAGCCAGTGCCACTATGAATGCAGGTGATGGTATGATACTGTTGTGACATGTCTACAGGGCAGATTTTCTTTGGAAGCTGTCAGGAATACAGTCTTTTATAAAATATTACTGCAGATGGGTTTCTCAAAACCGTCGCTTCACTGCACACTCTGTTCCCCTTCTCCTTCTGTGTGCTTGCTCACCCAGCACCACCAATGGCAAGAGTTGAAAAAGCCTCAACCTGAAATGCTGGGAATGCCAAAATTAGGTGTTGCGGTTTGTTTATTTTCCTTCTCATGTACTGCACAAGCAAACTGCCAGGTCGTGTCCTGAGTGGCAGAGATAAGGCAGTGTTTAATGTCTGATAGCTGTCACTAGTCTAGAAATCCAGAAATCCTGTGTACATCTCTATTCAAATCTTTCAGGAAAGCAGCTGAGGGGTTTGTTTTGGGTTTTTTTAAGTCTCTGAACTGTCAAGAAACTGAATTATGCCTTTAAGTGTAGCTATTGCTTAACGTCATGTTAATGCTCAGATTGTGGGAACTCTGTGCTGCCTGTCTCTAAAAAACAATCGCCATTTCTGAAAGCAAGTTGATGCTCCATGGTTAAGTCTCAGTCCACAAGAGTTTATGCTGCACTTGGCACTTACCCTTCCTGTGCCTCCCCCTGACCTGTTCTTCTCTCTGCTGCTCTCAGGTTTGATTCTGCTGCTGCAGGAATGGGCGAGTACGGAGTTGTGCCAGGCCAGCGTGTGGCCATCATCTGGGACAGCTCCTCACCTGTTGAAGCCCTGAAAGATTTGGTGGATAAAGTTCAGGTGCTGGTGGGAGCCGATAATCGTGTCTCCGTGGAAAACATTCACCAGCTGTCTCAGTGTAAGAATGAGCTTAATTTTTCACTGTTTTGTTTAAAGGGAGAGGATGCTTCTGTTGTGTGAGGTGATGTCTTCATGGTTTGTAAGTCAGCATTTGGAACAGTCATCGCACCTACTGCAGACTTGTACCACTAGCAGCACAGCAAAGACAGTGATTTATCCTGGCCGTGCTTCCTGTGACTGGTGTCTTTAATCAGTTATTGCTGTTGTATGCTGGCGTGAGAGGGGAGGAGGGAGCAGGAGCTGATGCATTAAGCAAAGCTGTGCTGTACGTGTGTAAAACTTCACTATCTTTCCCTTTCTTTCTTGTCAGCGGCTCACAAGGAGTCCAGTTTCGATGTCATTCTCTCTGGCATGGTACCAGGCAGCGCAGCGCAGCACAGCACAGAGGTGCTGGCAGAAATCGCTCGGATCCTTAAGCCAGGGGGCCGTGTCCTCCTGAAAGAACCGGTGGTTACAGAATCAGGTGGGAGCATCCACATCAGCTTCACTTCCATAGCAACGCAGAAATTCTTGTGAGCATTAGGCTGAAATGGAAAGGCCAGAAACCCTGACTTGAAGTCCAGAGATTCTCATTCTGACATACTAACCTGAATAGCAAGGGTTTATCCCGTGTCTCAGCTGGTAGCTGTCAGAGATGTGTGCAGTCACTCTCCTTCTATGAAAAGTGATGGATAGGCTTGTTCCTAAACTATGTTGAAAGACCAGTGGAAACTGGTCTTCTCCTAGAGCATGTCATGTTAAATAGTCGCAGATGTGTTTCTGAGGAGCTTCTGAAGTGATTTTTAAAAATGGGTGACAAATGCTGAGAGAGGCTGTCCCAGAAGCCAGCCTAGAAACAGTTATCCTGAAAAGGTGGAAGTGTTTGGAATAAATTTTGAGTCAATCCAGCACACCTGCTGTGGGTCAGCTGGAGGACTATACAAGAGGATGAAGGCAAGATTATTTCTTTGTCTTCTTTGACCTGTATTCAAACCTTACTGTCACGGGGAGCTGGTTCAGGATGGAAGTGGGAAATATCACCTGATGAGAACAGAAGCACGTATGGCAATGGTGTTTCTGTCGGCACAACCTACAGTGCTGAAAGTGGTGGTGTCAGTGGCAGCAAAAACACCTTCAGGTTGGGAAGATTTGCCAGTGACTTGAAGCTGATGCTGGCCCTGTATTACCTCAGGGGCAGGGAGGAACACTCCGGGACAGAACAAAGAACATGCAAAGTCTGTAGTAGGTGAGGTTTCTTTTTTCTAGAGTCGTGTCTGACAGGCTGGAATTTGGTGGACTTGGACAAAAGCGCAAGTGGGAATTGTGAGAGAGGGTGAATGGATTCCATTCAGCATGATTCTGTGCCCAGGCAAAGAAGCCTGGAATGAGTTTTTGGTTCGACAGTGATGGCAGCAGCTTTTGCCTATGAGAACAAGGCTCTTGAGTGTTCCATTTCTGGATGTAATGTTCATTTAGAAGTCCGTGTTTTGAAAACTTCATGAGCTGTTCACCTTAATATGTGAAAGTATTTTTGGGGATATTGTTGTTCAAATTTTGAGGTGGGGATTGTTTGGGGCTTTTTTTTCCCCCCCATTTTTTTTTGATGGGTGCTAACTGGGTTGAGGAAGGTTTTGGCATAAATAGAACAGTTCTGGAGCTAGAACGGCTTTGTGATCCCAGGCTGTTATTTTAATGAACAAGCTGCTTGTGCTCCTTCTGGTTTGTTCCTGCTGTCAACTAGAAAGGGCCCACTTAGAAAGCAGAAGTTTGGCTTGACTACATCCTTCTGAAGCTCTTCCAGGTTTCTCGGTGACTTCTATTCTTGCTCTTCCCATCTCCTACTTCCTGCTTTTGTGTCTTCCAGGAAATAACAGCAGACTCAAAACAGCAGCCAAACTCCCCACAGCTCTGACTCTCTCTGGGTTGGTGGAAGTGAAGGAGGTATGTGTGCACTAACTGCTTGCAGAAACTCCTCTGTGCAGTTACCTTGAAATGCAGATGGCAATTCCTGGAGACTGGCTGGGTGACAAGTGTTTGGCTACCCTGATTTACTGTAAATGCCACAAGCTTTGGTTACTGCAAATATAGTGGGGTGGGTTTTTTAGGACTGAAAAAAAAAAAACCCAAACAATTATCTGTCTCCACTCAAATACTGGACTGGGTGCTGAAATAAGGGCTTCTGCACAAGGGTAACTCAGGATCTTAAATTGCAGCTGCAAAAGGAAGCATTGACTCCAGAAGAGGCCCAGTCGGTCCGAGAGCATTTGGGTTACCAAGGCAATGACCTTCTCATTGTTCAGATAGAAGGCAGGAAGCCCAATTTCGAAGTGGGATCCTCAAGTCAGCTCAAAATTTCCTTTGCCAAGAAACCTGGCCCTTCAGGTAAGGAGTGGTGTGTGCTGCATGGCTGGATTGCCTCACTCCACTGAGGAGCATCTCTTGGAACAGGGAGACAGCTTGGGGGTAGGGAGTGCTACAGTGAGAACCTGGAAAGTGGGGCTTTCCAAAGATGTTTGAACTCTGTTTGGGAGTAGATGGTACAAAGGCTGGAGTAACTATTAGTTCTTCCTTTATTCCAGGAAAACCCTTGGTGGACCCAGCCACTGCCAAGCTGTGGACACTCTCTGCCAATGATATGAATGATGAAGAGATGGTATATGGTTTTATTTGTGAGGCTTTGCTGTTGTTCCTTCTCCTTTTCTTTGCTATTCTAGTTTCAGTTGTGCCTCCTGGGGAGCTTCACAACTCAACAGGTAGAAAAGCACACCCAGGGCAAAGTATCTCATCTGCTATGTGAGGTCTTGAGAGCCCAGAGGTGTGGTGAGGGCAGAGAGGAGACATAGATGACAGGGCAAAGCTGCAGCACTTTAGTGCTAGAGGTGGCACTGTTTCTTTGACCCTGTAATGCAGCAATGTCATTCCCTACTGGCAAATCCATTTCCTGCATGTCATCTTGTGTGGTATGTTTTCAGGATATCCTAGACTCTGATGAGCTGTTGGATTCAGAGGATTTGAAAAAGCCAGACCCAGCTTCCCTCAGAGCTCCATCCTGCAAAGAAATGGGCAAAAAGAAGGCCTGCAAGAACTGGTCAGTGCTGGGATGAGTGTATTGGTGAAGCTTTTAATTGTAGCACTAAACCTGTAGGGTTGGATGGATTTTTAAAAAATTGTAGGCCCTTTTGTGCTCTTTAGAGCATAATTATCTTTGAATATGTCCATTCTTATCTTGCCTGTTTGAAAGTAAATCCAAATACAATGAGAATTGTCTGGCCACACCAAAACTGCTACAAATTATCACACAGATAAGATTAATAGCCTTCTTGAAGATGGAGACCCACTTTGCACAGCCTGAGCTAAACCCCTGGTTTCTCAGATTTCAGATACATGTACAAGTGCTGGAGAGTCATCTCTCACTCGGTTTAAACTCGAGGAGGGTATTTCAACGCTTGTTAGACAAACTGTGGTGTTGAAGAGCGAAGTGTAGAGCGTGAAAGAGTGGAGTCAGCTGTGTTGTGGGACAGAGTGAGGGCTGTTATGTGTCAGTGGGGCTGGGACAGATTTTGATGACTCGCAGCCTTTATGCAGAAAGATGCAGGTGACTTCATTTTTTTCACAGCACATGTGGCCTGGCTGAAGAGCTGGAACAGGAGAAGAAGAGCTCACAGCCCAGATCTGCCTGTGGAAATGTAAATAGTAATTTTTGTTTCCCTACTGTGTGTTTCTCTACATGGTTTGTGTCTAAGAACCGTGTCCTCTAGTGACTGCTCCCTAAGCTGTCTTTACTGCTTCCAAACACTGCTTGTGCAGCTTCTGCAGAGCCTCAGCCTGGTGCCCACGGGGCCTGTACCAGCACGTGCTGTGCTATCTGTTCCAGCGCCAGTGCTGCCCTTGTAGGAGTCGGAGTGAAGAGTGAACCTTTACCTCCCTGCTCACGTGCTAACTGGTGATCTGCTCAGGGGAGACGACTTTAGGGGAGCCTGGGGGACCTGCTGGTGGTTCAGGGGCTGCCCAAGCCCAGCTTGCAGCTGTGCCTGGGTGCACCAGCTGAGATGTAAACCTGCTTTTTCTGCATGAGCACAGTGCCCTGCACAGCTCTATCTGCACTGACCAGACCTGTCTTGAGAGGGGGGTGGAGGGGGTGTGGTTTCTGTGCCAATACATGCTGAGAAGCATGTCGTCTCCTAAGCTAGCAAAAACACATCCCAGGGGGAGAGAGCTGAAAGTTGCCCCAGGTTACAGGAGGTGCTTCTCTCTCTCGGCAGTGCTACCTGGGGGATGCGTTCCGCTGTGCCAGCTGCCCATACCTGGGGATGCCTGCCTTCAAGCCTGGGGAGAAGATTCTCCTGAAAGAGAACCAGCTGCATGATGCCTAACAGAGACATCTCTGGATGTCCTGCAAAGGACTCCTCTGCTTTTCCATCTGTTTGAGGTTCTTCCTGCAGTCCTCATCCTCCCAGACTCATGCTCTCTGGACAGTACTCCTGGTGGGGAGGGACATTGGGCACTGACACTGCTGTGAGCTCATCACTTGTAATCAACCTTGGGCTACCTGATAATATTTGGTGAAGAGTGATCTCCTATGTAAGGTCTCCTTTTAGCTAGCTTGACTTGATACTGGGACGCTGGCCATCACAGCATGTCCCACCAGCAGAGGGAAGCAGAGTCAAGTATCAGGTTGACCTCGTGTGGGGGTGGTGGGACCGGTACTTCCCCATGCTCATGCCGCATAGCGGTAATTTGCCTTCATTTTACCCGACGAATCAGCAGCTCTGACTCGTCTTTTAAGGTGACCCTGGGCTTATGCTCACTTTGAAATGTGAACCTGCAGTTCATACCATGTGAAGGTGGTTCAGCAGCTCCTGTTGCAAGTCGGGAGCAGTGAGTAGTACCCTTAGCAGCATGTACTCTGAGCAGCCTATGTGAACTCCTTGGGGAAGTCTGGCAGGCATGATAAATTTCCAGGTGTTTTGAGAGCCTGCCTGTGGTGTCCCTGTCCTGACCTTTTTCCATCAAAATGACCAAGATTCAGTCCCACTGAGAATTCATCCCTCTTAAAGCAGGGAGCAGATTAAACAATACCTGTCTTGTCCTCCCACACCTTCCTGTCCAGTGTGAGCTGATAACACTAGGGCAATCTGAGACTATCACCTCTCTTGGTGGTTATCAAGTGAGTTACCTGCAGTGTCCCTTAAGTCAGAACATAGCAATAACTTAGTGTCTAGATGATCTGTGGTCACAGTCTGCTCCCACTCTGCAAGATACTGACTGCTCTTTATTTGTGTAATTCCTGCTGGTGAAGCATCAGTGCAGGTGCAGGATGAGGGAGCTGTTCACATTTTGTGCCAGGCTTGCTCCTCACCCAGGGAAGGAAAGGGTAAAACCCACAGTCGGTGTCTCAGTGGGGTTTGCTTTGGTTGGGGGGCCTTGCTCTGCAGGATGTGACTGGGGGTTGTTGTGCTACCCAAGTTGCACACTGAACTCGTGGGGGGTGCTGGGATAGAAGAATGGCTGTTCTGTTCTTGAAATAAAAGTTACCTATAGTGAAGTGTTTAGTTTAAGACTAGTATTAGTGTCATTCTAAGTGTGTCTCTCCTTTTTGTTGGCCTCGGTGATTTCTGGAAGTGTTTAAATGTTGGGTTGTATCTTAGAGTTCTCCAAACTCCACTGAAAATGTGACTTGAATATATGATGTTCATGGAAAGAAGAGAATCAAGCTGCCCAGATGAACTTTTTTATTTGGTATATGTTTCGGAAAGAGCTCAACCCCCTCCCCTCCAGCTGGGATGGTGGGGAGGGGGCTAAAGGGACAATCAGAGAGGATTAACTGAACTCAGATGATGTGGTTCAGGTCCTCATGTGCTGTTGAGACAGCTCAAGGACAGGGCACTTCTGCAGGGTGCTTGGTGGGCACTATAACCATGCCCTGCAGCAGAGTCAGTTATTGTACCTTTCATTTGCAGTCCAGTTTCTCTGATTTTTCTCCCCGTAGCTGACCTGTTCCTCTGTTCTTCTGAACTCTGCACTGTAAACATGAGCATCTGTTTGTCCATTTCTTGAGGGCTTTCACATACCTGTTCTCTCATTGGCTTGTTGGCAGCTTCATCCTTCCCGTTGTTCTTCCTCCAATCCAGGGCCTGGAGAAGCCCGATGGATACCTTCTGCATCAGGATGGGATGGGGGGCTACAACATCTGGACAAGAGGGGCAAAGGACATGGGATTTGGTCCAGGACTGTTGCTATGGGAATTCCACCACCTCGCCTCTTCCTATATCCACTTGTGCAACACAAAGAGGATAGACATGGGGTTTTTTTCAGCTGTAGAAGTGCAGAAGTCATCCAAGGTGATGAATGCAGGTCCTGAGTGTAGCTGGGTTGTCAGCAGGAGGAGTTGTAGAGGACAAGGAGAGGCCCTGGTGCAGGGGGGTGGATGTGCCTCTCCTACCCCATTTGTCTGGAGAGGCTGTTTCCCATCTGCATCCAATTCACAGGCAGCAGCTCTGGGGGAGCTAGAGAGACCTCCCTGGCTGCACACCCTGATTCTCCAGGTTGCGTGGCTTCTCTGCACTCTCCCCCAATCCTGGCAACTACACTTCTGCCATAATTAAAACCAAACAAACCAATCTGGGAGAAGCAGCACACTTACTTCTGTTTCTTTTTCTGAGTCAGGCTTCCTCAGTGCAGTGAGCAGAGCTGGTGGGGCAGTGAGGACAGCCTCCATGCTTCTGGCATGGAACCTCATCACGGATGTCTCACACATGGGGACAATAGGGCCTTCTGTCCAGATGGAGGTGTCATGGATGTGATTGAGGGGGGAAGGGCATTGCGTTTATCATCACTTTCTTCACTCTTGCTTAACCGCTTGTGATAACATCTTCCAAAATTCAGAGGCCCATCTCTGGCTGTAGCCACTTCACCTTTTTAAAGATAGCCGGTGGGTGAAGGCGCTGGCCCCGCCCTTCCTGCCTGTGCTTGCAAAAGCCTCGGAGAGATGGAGAGATTTGCCTTAGCTGGTTCCTCAAGCAGCCCTGGCTGCATTTGTTTGCTTCTTGCTCACTCACATAACAGCGCCAAGGCTGTTTCTCGACTTCTTTCCCTCTTGTTAAAAACACCACCCCAGATTTGATGCCCGCTAATCTTGGATGCAATGGAGGATGCGAAAGCAGCTCTATGACTGTCCCAGCTTTCTTCACCTCATCAGTTAACAACTTGTTCTTGGTGAAGCAATGGGCAAAACTTTTCCTCTTCCTTCCTCTTCTTTCTAAAGCAGTTAAGCAAAGGGAGAGCCTTTCTCAGCCCTTGTCAGTCTTGTTTTCACTTTCCTTGTGGCTGCCTTTTTTGACCAGGGGGATGCTGAAGAACTTCTCTGGAGCTGCGTTTGCCTCTTGCCTCTGCAAAGGATAATTGGCTGCTGAGGCTTTTTATACAAGTCTCAGGTGTCCAGCTCAGCTCTTCTTTGAGTCATGAGCTCTTGCTTTTAGTTGAAGCTAACTTTTTTTAAACACTTTTCTCCTTAAAATAGTGACATTGGTCATTTAATGCTGTTGGAACATGAAAAGGGCTGTACTGGGCCAGCCCAAGGGCCACCCAGTGTGTCTCTCTATATAGAATCTTGGAATCATTTAGGTTGAAAGAGACCCTTGAGATCATTGAGTCCAATCATTACCCCAGCACTGCCAGGTCACCACTAAGCCATGTCTCTCAGCACCACACCTCCATGGCTTTGAAACCCCTCCAGGGATGGGGACCCCACCACTGCCCTGGGCAGCCTGGGCCTGGCCTGGATAACCCTTGCAGGGAAAAATTTGTTCCTCAGGTCCAACCTAAACTGCCCCTGGGGCAACTTGAGGCCATTTCCTCTTGTCCTGTCACTCATTCCTTGGGAGCAGAGCCTGACCTCACCTGGCTCCAACCTCCTGTCAGGGAGTTGTTGAGAGCGAGCAGCTCTCCCATGAGCATCCTTTTCTCCAGGCTCAACAATCCCAGCTCCCTCAGCTGCTCCTCATGAGACTTGTGCTCTAGACGGTTCCCCAGCTCTGTTGCCCTTCTCTGGACACACTCCAGCCCCTCAAGGTCCTTCTTTTAGTAAGGGGCCCAAAACCGAAGCCAGGATTCGAGGTATGGCCTCCCCAGTACCCAACCCAGGGGGATGGTCCCTCCCTTAGTCCTGCTGACTACACCAGTGCTGACACAACCCAAGATGCTGGTGACTACCTGGACATCCTGCTGGCTCATACTCAGCTGTCTGTCAACCAAAAGGTGGCCAGCAGAGCCCCCCACTGATCTCTTGTTGGACTTCTGCCCCACCCCAGCCTCCCACAGCACCATGCCAGGAGGGTGCAGTATGGTTGCCCTCACATTCCACCTAAACACAAGCAATGGGTCTCCTTACCAGGAGGACAGGGTGGGGGCTGTGGCTGAGCAGTGTCTGCTCTAAGACAAATCCCATGAATCTCCAGGCATGTAGGCTGGAAATTGACCTCAAAGAGCACGGGCAGAGAGATGTTCTGGAGATCCCCCATCTTGTTTCCTTTCTGCAGCCAGGAGGAGACCTGGCACATCTCCTTCAAACCCCAATTCCTTCTGCAGCTCTTTCAGCAGCTGTTGCTGAGATTGTGGCTGCATTTTGTATCTGCCCCTTTAACTTAGGCCTTCCCTTTACAAAATGGGGCACCCCTGGGGATCATCCTCCTCCTCCATGATTGCAGGTACCCAAGAGGAGGTTGGTGAGGATGTCTTGCAGTTTGGGGATGCCTCCCACAGGTAGCTGCTGTGAAACTGGGCTGAGCAGGGAAACCAGAAAGTCTCCACAGCTTGGTGACTGTTCCTACTGGCCTTCAAATGGGCCTCCCTCAGGAGTACAGAACCGGAAACAGAAGACAAAAACTTTTTTTTTTTTTTTCTTTCTTTCTTTCTTTCTCTTTTCCTCCTAATTACAGGAAAGCTCTACATGTGCATGGACACCCATCCACTCCTGGTATGAAGCAGATCCACATGGATCACTGCAGCACTAGCAGTACCTGTGCTGCACCTCTGTGAAGCAAATGATGCTTTCCCAACCTTGCTCCTTGTATTTCAAGCAAGTGAACCAGAGCAAGATCAACCCAGGGCCTAGCAAGTGCCTGCTCCAGAGAAAATCCAGAGAATTGCTATGGGATTTTTCCAGCACTGAGAGGAGCTTCTCATGGCCACCTCACTCAGCACGTCCAGCACCACGGGAACACCAAGTGCTTCCTGGACCATGATGGCCACACAGCGCACTGTAAAATCACTGAAACATGGAGCAAGTTGCTAGAGGCACCCATCGGTGACCAGAGGCTGTAAAAGGATTTGCCAAGGCTTGATGGTGCTTGAGGCTGGGGGACAGCAAGAGGAAAACCACCCAGAAGAGCCCTGTCCTCACCGCGAGAGGTGGCTTCTTCGAGGGGAATGTAAAGCACAGTGGTGCTGCCATTTTGAGGGTAAATGGGTGGCTTTGTCGGCCAAGATTACATTTCCGTACAAGCGAACACCTACTTCCTAGGGATGGTGTCCCTGAGAAGTGTACAACAGGCAGCTTGTCCTTCCCTGCTTCCTCATTTGCCCTGTCCCTCAGGAGCGAGATCCACCCCTGAGCTGGCAGCACCAGCATCTTCACTGCTCATTTTCTGTTGTGGTGGTTTGATCTCCGTGTAAATGACATCAGAGGAGGCGGGTTTTGTCCTCTTCTTTTCAAACTTCAGGATGGCGTAGGTCAGGTCCTCGGTCCCTGTCCCTGGGGCTGCCTGCAGGGCAGACAGCAATGGGCAGAGCTCTGCCTTTCCCTTCTGCATCTCCCCCACTAATATTTTTCCACTGGCACAACTATTTGCGCTGCCCAAGCATTATTCCAGTTTGCTCAGAGGTGACACCTATTCAGAAGCTCATTAGCCCTTATTTAACAGGAATTACTGTGTTTAGGACCATAATTTCAGGAAGCAAAGCTGATTTTACTTTGAAATCCTTTTAAAAGGTATTCAAGAGCCAGTGCTTTTTTTTTTTTTTTTTTTTTTTTTTATGATACAGGCAAAGCACTCCCTGGATTACCATGCTGAGCTGATTCCCTTCCACCTCTTGCATGCTTGGGAGCTTACCTGGAAAAGGAAATGTAGTTAAAATAAGGATAAAAATCATTATCTTAAATGAAGAAAAAATCTACATTGGCCTTGCTTTTGTTGTAGGAGAGGATGGAGCTCAGCGGCTGTCTGGCTCTGAAGATGACCAAGGAGCAGGAGGGGCTGGCAAGGAGCTAAAAGCCCTTGGAGGAGCTGGAGAAGAGCTCTGTGCTGGACATGTCTGGAAATGTGGTGATGTGCAAGACCTGTTTCACTTGAACCACAGCTTGTGCCATAACTGGGCTCTCACCAGCAACGGGTCAGATGGAAGGGACAGGGTGAGCCTTCTTCCCACCCCAGGACAGCTTGTCCAGGAGGAGAGACTCATACGCAGGGAACACTGAGTGAGCAGGAGCAGTAAGATATTGAAGATGGATACCTCCCAAGCCTGGGCTTGTCCAGACCATCAGGTGAGAAGGAGATGCTGACCAGCTCCCATGGGAGATGGAGGCTCATCGCAGGCTCAGCCTTACCTTTCCTGTTCCTTCTGCTCTGCCACAGCAGAATGCCAATGATTGGCATGTAAAGAAGCGTCCCCACCATCAAGCCAAAGATGATGCACAGGAGGCAGTCGAGTTCTGCACACACAACCATCCCAGACATGCTCATGAGCTGCCATCCCACCGCGCAGGGACGCACGCTGCTGTTGCCTCCTTTGGAGAGCGGGGGACAGTTCTTTTCCAAACTTGGACTTCTAGACCCCAAACCACTCAGACCCCTGGGGTGCCAACAGAATGCTCTGGGGAACAATCTCCAAAAACTCATCCAAACTCATCCAAACTCAGACAGGGGGTTGGTTGGAGCATCTGAGCCCTTTCCCACTGTCACAGCTTCTGATCCCTGGGGCCTACCCTAGTTGGTCAGCGGCTCCCACCCACTCATAGGAAAACGCCAGGATGTGTTTCTCCCCTAGCTGCTTCTCCTTCTCCCTGAGCAACCCCTCCTGCCCCCAGCCCTTTCAGCCACAAGGCTGTGGAGACTCACCCATCCAGGTCTCCTTCTTGGTGACATTGGCCTGAGTGCCACAGCCTGGAAGACAGAAACACGGGGGACACCCTGCTCCCTGCTCTGTTTTGGGGGAGGGACTTGGAGCCCACATCCCCAGCTGTCCTGCTCCTGCCACCACAGCTCCAGCCACTTCCACATTCCACTGACATGCCACAGCTGGAGGAGGTGGGAAGTCCTATTTCAAGGACCTGCTGGACAAGTGGTGGGATGCATCTGCGAAAAGGGCTGTGCTGGGCCCATTTCTCCAGTGCCTGGGATGCTTTTGGAGGAAACAGCACATGTGGTGCAGGGGGGACCGCTGGTCATAGTGTCCTTCTCTGCCCACTCATCAGCCCCACGAAAATAGAAGTGGTGCCACTTACTGTGATGTGTCCCTTGCATGCCATTTCCAGTGTCTGTTGAGTTTACTCCTGGGATGAACACCGCACAGTCATAGATCCCCATGTTGGCTGCACATGTGCCAGGACTGGTGAGATTGGCAGAATTTTCTCCCAGAGCCATGGCATTGGTTTGATTCCTCACCTCCAGACCTGCAGGCTTGCACCACTTCACACATACTGTGAAATTCTCCATCCAGACCTTGAACTTGCACTCCACGACCATGTCTGCCTCTTCTGGCTGGCTGCCTGTCCCTGGAGGAAACAAAAATATTAGTGAAATATAAGTCATCCTTGCAGGGGTCATATCCCACTGGCACACATCGCTCATGAAAGACATGGTGAAATAACTGTCCTTTCCTCCAGCAGCTGGTGATGGTTCAAAGCCCCAAAGCCTGAAACTGGGTCCCTGTGGGCAGAGCCTGCAGCCTGGGGACAGGTAATTGCAGGGGGGACATCCCGAAAAGGCAGATGGCACGGTGCTAGTGCAGAAGTGGAGATTTAAATGCTGCAATAAGAGAGGAAAAAGAAGCAGCAGTGTCCCAAAACGCCTGCAGATGGAAAAGTTCAGAGCAGAGGCGAGGACACAGGGGGACTCACCCGTGGGCAGACAGGCAAGAATCAGCAGAGGCAGAAATCTGCTAGCCAGCTGGCCCTCCATGCTGTCGTCCTGACAGTTTCACGGCAACGATGCTGGGCTCCCAGTGGGATCAGCTGGGAGGTTCCTGTCTCTCCCTGCAGCACGGGAGGGGTCACAGCTCAGCCTGGGTGAGCTGCAGCTCTGCTGGGAGCTCGCCGCTTGGCCGGTCAGTTCCCTCTGTGCCCGCAGGCTTCCCCTCTCCTCCTCTTCTCTTTTTTTAGCTCCAGTCTTTGCTGTTTGATTCCTCTTGTGGTTTCATCATGGCCACGTGTTCTCAGCCCTGAGATGGACCAGAATAGTGCAGCCAAGCACCGCTGATGGCCATTTCCCACTATCTCAGTGGCACGGGTGTGCACAGGGTAAAGAGCTTCCCCAGTTCCTGCAGCGCCGCATCCCCGCACCACCCGAGTCTGTTTTGTTTTACACCAGGGAACCGACCTCTTGGAGAAAGCAATGCTGTCATCGTGGTGAGGTGACAGGGTGACGTCCACTCCACCCAGTGTGCTGGCTGAGCTCGGGTAGGGTTCACACACCAGGGACTGCTGCAGTTTGATGTGGGGCTGGGCTTGGTCAGAGCTTCCTGGTTGCTCCCATTTGGGATGTACAAGCCCCAGCCAGCCAGTGACCCCTGCAGTCCCTTACCCACTGCTCGGGCTGTGAGCTCCTGCCCTGCAGAGATGGGGTGCTCCAGGCAGCCCCCCACATGTCCCTGCCACATCTGTCAGGAGGGACACCAAGACCAGAACATCCACCAAGCCAGACAGGGCTTGTGTCTTCCCTGCCACCAAAGGGACATGGGCAGCAGAGGCAGTGGTTTCCTCAACCTCCTCAGCCTCTGCTGCTCCCCACTGCCCACCACCACTCCTCCTCCTTTGTGCTCAGAGAAAAACCTGCTCCCCATTAATTTCCTGACAGCATTTCCAGCAATCACACCCCGTCCCATTTTGAAGCTGAACTTGACATCCTCCCTTCTCTGAAGGCAGCACCCCCACATCCCTGCACCACATGACCCTTCCTCATCACCCACTTCCTCCCATTTTCTCTGCCCCCTTCCTCCCATCCCCATTTCTCCCTGTTTCCTGAGATGATGGAGCCCAAACTGAGCATTCAGGATGGGGGTTCACCACCACTGTCCTCCCCAAAACAGAGCCTGGGGAGCAGTATCCTACTGGGTCCATCTATCACCAGTGATCATGGTCCCACCACCACTTTCACCGCAGCTCAGAGAGCAGAAAAGGACAACTGCAGAGCTTGCATTGCAGGGATGCTCCTGGGTCAAAGGTTGAAGGATGATTGCAGAAAGCAAGTGATGCTGAGAATTTGGGAACACTGGCATGTCCCTGGACTGATCCTGCACCTCTCCACATGGCTGGTGTGCTCCCAAAGCCCCATGGCACCTCTGCTAGGGAGAGGCAGAGTCCTAGGCACTTGGCTTTGACTGCACCTCTCTGCAACCCAGGTCTCACTCAGACCACCTGCGACAGGCACACACAGCCCAGCCATCTGTGCCTCCTGGAGAAAAAGGTCTTTGCTGGAGCTTTTCTCCAACAGCCAGTTGAACCTTGTGGCTGAAGTACAGCTGAGGTCTCCTCTGGGAGCCAGCCCACATGGAGACACAGCAACATCAGGAGGACATTTGCTCATGAGAGAGTCATAAAATGAAATTCTTGTGGTACGTGATCCACAAGAATGACAAGCAAGAAGCTCTGTGCCTTTTCTGCTTTCCCCTCCGGACTTCTTAATCTCTTCCCACACTCTTATGCTCAGTTCTTCTCTGCACTTGCACCTTCCTCTCCTCTCACCTCATGACTGAGCCACCATACATACTTGTTGCTTCCTTGCCTTTCATTTCCTCTTCTAGTTCTCAATGCACTAATGAAGGTGAAGGAACACCCTCTTCTCCCATCTTGGAGATGTTGACACCAATGATTCTGGAGTGGGCAATGCCTCTGGTCATCTTCCAAAGTCGCTGGTGTAGAATATGGACAGGAGCCATCCTGCTCCATGAGTACTGCACATAAGTAGAAGCCTTACCTAGATTGCCCTTAGCAAGATGAATTCTCCACTCAATTAGATTAATTCTCTACATTCTAATTAGCAGAGGGGACAAAACAGGAAGATTGTGAACAGAGCTCAGTAAGAACAAGTCAGTGATAGCAAAAACTATGAGCCTTTCCACACACAGCCTCCTCCCTCCCAGACCTGCAGGCATCTCCCCAGGACTGGCACTCAGCAAGACCTTCTCTAGCAGGCAGTGGCTTCCCAGTCCTCCCAGCTGTGATGCAGATGGAACTGGAGGTTAATATTTTGCCTACTGCTGACTCCATGGAGCTCCTCTCCTACCAGAGCCCACTACAGCTCCACGGAAGTGTTTCATGATGGCCTCTGCAAAGGAGAAAGGAAAGCAGGAGACTCCAACGCTGGGGCATCTGCCCCATACCATCGGGCAGCTACACCACCCACTGTGCGGTATCTAAAACAAGACAGGGCCTGCAGAGCTTCTCAGCAGCCCCCTCGCAGTGAACCAGGGGCAGACAAAAGGTGCTCGGGAGACGTCCTGCCACTCCGGTTTTCCTCTCCTGACACCCGCAGCACCACGCAGCCTGTTGGGAGTGGGCGAGGAGCCTCCTGGGCGATGCTGGGAGGGGATGAGGAGCAGCATGAGGAGCAGGGCTGTCCTCAGAGAGAGCATGGCAGCTGTGAGGGGGTTCTTCTTTGCTCTGCCCTCCCCTCCCCAGGGTCTCTGAAAGTGCACCGTCGGTTGCTGATCAGAATCTTGTGCTCAGCCTGCCCGTAACGAGGGACTTCCCTGAGCAACGGAGGTTTGCATCAAGGCACGATCCCCTGAGCGAAGCCCACGCCCGGGAGATGCCACCGCACAAGCTCTCGATGCGGAAGGAGGAGCTGGCAGGGCTCGGGGACACATGGATCTGAAACCCCATCCCTGCACATCCCACCTGGAGCCCTCACTGGGCCGGGCCAGCACCAGCCTATGGCACATCTCAGTGAAGCCATCAGCAGAAGCACGAGCGTGAAGTGCTGATGGACACCGAGCTGGGCAGGGGCTGCAGGTGGTGTCCGGGGCCGCCTGCAGCAGAGCAGTGCCAGAACAGAACGGGGGGAGCTCCTGGAGTGCTGGGTCCGGCGCTGGGCTACCCAGTACCGGAAAGCCGAACACACGGCGGGGAGACCCAGGCGGGGTGGAGAGACCGCAGCATCCCCGAGAAGATCTCCGGAGGGAGCTCACCAAGGAATGACGACACGCGGCTTCGATGTCCTACTGGCTGCCGGCGCTGTCTGTCGGCCAGAGGCCCGCCCATCATTTTTCATCCGGCCGCCGGATAGGCCGCTCCATGGGCAGCGGCTGAAGCCGTCCCGGCTACCGCCATTTCGGGAGCCGGTGCCCGGCGAAGGGGCGGGGCTGCTGCGCCTGCGCGGGCAGGGCAGGGCAGGGCGTCGCTGCGCGCCGTGAGCGAGCGGCGGCCGCGGGAGCGCGCCCGGCGGGAGGATGCGCGGGGGGGCCGGGGGCGGCGGCGGCCCCCGCCGGCGGCAGGTAATGGGCGGCCGAGGGGCATCTCCGGGCCCCTTGCCCCGCCCCGGGGCCGCTGGGCGGCGAGGGGGTCGCGGGCCTGTCCCAGGGTGTTGGGCTGGGCGCGGTCTGGGAGGGGCTCGGGGAGTCTCGGCGGGACTTCCTCCGTGTGCGCCGGTGCCCTGGGATGGGATGGGAGGGGTGGGGTGAGGTGAGACGAGGGTCTGCCCGGTCCAGCCCTGGTAAGGTGGGGCCTGCCCGGTCCAGCCCCGGGAGGGACTCGCACACAAAGAGCAGCTACCCAAGCCCTGCATCTCAGCAGAGCACCGTGGGCCGTGCCAGAGGCATCCCGGGGGCTGCCGCGGCCTTGCCCGGAGTTCTCCTGCGCGGCCATAGTGCGAGGGCCGGTTTGGTTTCTACGGTTCTCGAGCCGCCGCTGTCTCTGGCCTGGCCCTCACCGCTGCCTTTGGCCTCGGGCGGTACCTGCGGGAAGCGCTGCGCCGGGAACCGGAGCAGGAAGGACAGAGCACTGTGCCAGCCTTGGCTGGACTGGGGTGGGAGCTGCGCAAGGCTTTGGACTCGGGGGTTATTGCACAGCCTGCTTGCCCTGAGTGAAGAGCGCCTTTAGGAAAGAGTGCCTTGGCCCTTGACATGAGCACGTGAGCCGTTCCATACAGGTGTGAGTGCGCCAGAACGCGGGGTGAACAGGAGGAAATGACTTCGTGTGTGAGGTGACCTCCAGCTTCTCAGGCGCTCCAGTGAAGTTCCCCCAGCAGTGTTCCTGCAGAGACCTTGCTGCCTTCCTGAGTGATGCCCACAATTTCTACCAGTGTTCCTGTCACCTCTGCTGTGGCCCTGCAGAACTGACAGCTCAGTTTTCACAGGAGATCTCTGCAGCACATTAACATCACAGGTGTCAGACCCTTGCTGCACAGTGCAAATCTCAGTAGTTCCTGTGTAGATTTTGTCAGATTCTCATGCAACCGTAAGATCCACGAGGACGTCACAAACAACCTTATTGCTTGTACAGGCCTAGTTACTTGTCTTTGCTTTCTTTGCAAACTCGACAGCAGTGACCGACTGCATGAAAGCAGTGCCTCTGTTGCTGGTGTGCTCCTCTGCCACATGCCACATATTCTCTGGGACTTGCCCTGTGCAGGGACTGTTTTCACTGCCCTTCAGCATCCTCATCCATCCCACTGTGACTGTCCCAACAAAACAGGACTTCCCAGTTGGCAAAAGCCTGGAAAGGCTTCTGTTTCCTTGGAACCTAAATGGAACCTCTTAGATTGAGTTGGAGAAGTATGAATTAATTGCTTTCTCCTGAAGCATCTTTGTGGACACACACTGTTTTATTTCACTGCCTTTGGCCCCCCCGTGATGTTCCATGAGAGTTTCTGGGCACTGTAGTCCTTGACTGTAGTAGTTAGTTTTTGAGACTTCTGCCTTCTGAATTCCCAGACTGCTTCAACATGGGATTGAATTGGATCCTGTAGGATTTGTCAGGCTCTTTATTGCATTGGGTCATAGAAATGCTTGTTGCTGTGTACACCCAAAGAGTCAAACAGCTCCTTGCTGTGACTGTAGGATGGGACTTCAAACTTGTCATGACATTCAGCAAGAACAGAAACATTTTGTGGCTGCAAAAAAAAAAAAAAGAATGTCAGCTAGTGGCAAGATTAAAGATCTTTAAGTGCTTCTATTTGAAAATTTAAGTTCAGAATGATGTTGCAATGTTGATTATTTCTTCTTTTTAGAAGGGAGACTGGTTTCTGTTTCCTGACATACATACCTGCTTCAATCTGTTTTTTACTTCCAGCCCTGCCTTCCATGAGGAGCTCCTCAGAAAAGTGTTCATTCCTAGGTTTGATCACAGGAGGTATCAATGTGTGAGGATTTTCATTTTCTGAAAGACTGGCTTATAAAAGACTTTTCATGATTTCTGTAACTATTTTGGTGAGACATGTTGGAAGGTTTTGGGCTCACTGGGTCCTAGAGTAAAATATGTGGACATTGTACCTAATTCTAAGCTTGTGTTCAACAGTTTCAGGTGTTTCTTTCTCAGAGCCATTTCCATACTCGGCTGAATTTAGTTTTCACTAGTTTTCAGCTCAGCTACTTGTGCTAGATGTTGCCCTCAGTGGGTTCCTTTAAGTTACCTTAGTCTCCCTTTTGACTCCTTGTCAAGGCTGATGTCCATGGTATCCTGTGGCAAGGCATGCCACAGTTCACCGGAGCTTGGTGCATGGCACCTCCCTTCTCTTGATTTGTGAATATTTTTGAACATTTGATTTGTTCTTGCATTGGGAGAAAGAGCAAAAAATTGTCTTCCTTCATCTTGAGACACTCGTGACTTTATTACTTTCTGCAACGTCCTTCTTGGTCACATCTTTTCCAGACTGAGGAATCTTTGCTTGCTTGGGTCATACTTATGTAGAAGAACGTCTGCTTTTGATCACCTTTGTCTGTGTCATTTCCAGTTCAGCATTTCCCACCATCCCCCTTAGAGGAGAGGTATAGGAAATGATTGTGGAGATCCAGAGAACAGGGTTCTGGGGACTTTTGTGGCAGCCCGGGGCTGTTCTTTTGGGGTCTTTGGGGGTTCGTTCCTCGTAGACTCTTAATTACAGCTGCTGCTGCTCTCCTCAGTTGTGGCCTCATTCTGCTGTGGTGGGTTTTTAGGTTGCTTCCCCAGGGTGGCTGAGGCTGGACCGTGTCATCAACCGGTGCTTGAGTGTGTGCACAGGGTGGGGTTCCAACAGGTCCCCCTTTTTAAAAGCTCACTTTGAGCCTCCTGCTCTTCTAGCTGTTACTCCAGTTCTGCCTGCGCCACATATGCGCTGGGACTTGCTGTGTGCAGGGACTGTTTTCACAGCCCTTCAGCATCCTCATCCATCCCACTGCGACTGTCCCAACAAAACAGGACTTCCCAGCTGGCGAAAGCCTGGAAAGGGACTGAGGCTGCGGGTGGCCCTCAGGTGAGGGAAGAGCAGCAGTGCTGCTCTCTGCAGAGCCCGCTTTCTGTCTGCAAGGGTGGGCTTCAGGCTCCAGCCCTGATGAGCCCTGTGACAGTGCAAGCCCTGTTTTCATACCCTGAGAGCATGGCTGCCTTGATGGAAGCGATTGCTGAGGCTGAGTCAGACAGTTCTTGAGTTGTGGTACTAGTGGTGAGCTGATGTCCTCAAGTTCTTCTGTCATCAGGAGCTGGTGTTCATGGAAGTGAATCACTGGCTTTGGTAGGTTCATGCTGATAGCTGCTAGTGACACTGATGCAGCAACACGTTACAGTTTGGGAATAAGTGTGTTTGAAATTCATTCCATCTCAGTTTGGGGGGTTTTGTTGTTGGGTTTTTTTTGGGGGGGTTGTGTTGTTTTGGTTTTTGTGTGTGTGTGTGGGGGGGTTGTTTGGTTTTTTTTATGAGGCAGTTCAATAGGAAATGGGGG